>JAKTWU010000231.1:0-86341 GCA_030582435.1 Taiozyma onychis
TCTTATCATCCAATAGCTCCACAGCATTGAATTGGATACCATGTTGAACGATATCCGCGACTGTATTAGAGGCATCTGTGAATTTCGGGAATGACGTAACAGCTGCTATTCCTTGCTTCGGTTTAACGTGTAGCTTCAAAATAGCCTCAGTGGCAATACCCAGGGTAATAACCACCAATTAGGGCACCAGGACCCGGATCAGACCAAATAGCAAACCTTACTCACATAGATAGTCATTCAGGGCTTCCCAGGAAACACCAATCTGCAGCATCATCTCAAGATCTTCTTTGTAAAAGGCAATAACTTGAGAGATTTGCAAAATCTAGGGTGACAGATTTCGACATCATTTATAAGGCAGACTCAAATGACAACAGAATTGCGTTTTACAATACTCCACCAACTTTTCAAGACTCTATCTACACCTCCTATTCTCAATACAAGCCACAACCTCCAGCTCCTCAACAATCTCAGCATGGCTGCACTCAACCTTATGACCCTAACCAGCCTTACAATTGATTAGTGCTATTTACACAGGAGAAAATATTAAAGAGACCATTTCTCCTCGCTGAGGGGAGCGATACCTCATCTGTGTAGGTCAACAGGATGTGCTTCCTGGGCTCATAGACTATTAGAATAAGTTCAAAGGGCATTTTTGCCAGTTCGCCTCCACGATCGCACCCAGCAGGATGCGTAACTTTCAGAACATTCGTTGTATCTGACAGACTGTTGTAATATTAGCCGCTGGGTATCGTCAACAGGTGTAGCGCGATTGATTAAGACCTATGATGTGATGAACCAATCAGTAGTTTAATAAACGTTGTACTACACACAAATCTTATTGAAAGAAGTGTTCGTGTCTTGCAAACAACCAAGAATGACAATTACCTTTGTTGTCATCCTATAAGTTGAGTGTTTTCATCGCAGTTTGTACATGGTTTGATTTCCATGAAGATATAAGTAATTGTCGTATAAAAAAAACATACTCGTGGATAGGCTTCTTAGTAATGAACGTTGAGTGTGATTGTTGAATGGAATAGAATTAAAAGGGAATTCTAGGCCCTTTTATGTTTTTTTTTTTTTTTTTTTTTTTTTCATAGAGTAAAACTTTTATACCTTAGCTAAACCTTCAATAAAACGATTTCGCGGATTCAATCGAACTTCAAAAATGAAAATTAACATATATATAACAACCATGCAGGTGACCAACATAACTTTATCACTTGACTTTCCCTTATCAACCAGTTATTGAAAATGAGTAGGAACCATTCATCAGGGTATGTATCCATCTATCACTTGAGCCTTTTCCGAAAGCATCTCGGTTCACTAACACCCTTTCAGTGACCGTGGTGATAGACATTATAACAATTATGATAGAAACCCTTCACTTCGAGACTCTTATCGTGGTGGTCAAACCGGGAGTGGATACCAAGGCCGTGGTGTTCATAGGGACTCATATCGCGGCTCATACCAGGGCTCATCGGGTTATGGTCAAGGGTATCATAATGGCTATAACCATCGTTCTTCATATTCTCAAGGTAAAGAAACTTCAGAGAATGATTCCACTCCTATTAGGTCCCTTTCTAGGCCCAGTTCATCCGGTGATGTACAACAACAGCAGAGTTCGAAGAGTGCGGGGAGTCCGATGAGTACTCCTATACGTGGTAATTCTTATGATGATCACAGAGGTGGGTTTAGAGATAGAGGCGGGTTTAGAGGTGGGTATAGAGGTGGTTACCGCGGTGGGTATAGAGGTGATCGCAGTGCGGCGGGCGGCTCTCCGTATGAGCGAGATGGGAGAACCTCTCATGCTCAATCTACATCTTCACAGCCACATACTCCAAAGAGTCATGTATCTTCTTCAAACTTTGCTTATTCATCGAAGCCACAGAGTCCAACGGTGAAAGCTGAGGAGAAGATATATAAATCCCCGTTTATCAAGCTTTTCTCGTTGGATCAGACTGTTAAGGATAAAGAGATTCTTGGTGCTGAAGTTGAGAATGAGATCAAGAAGATTAGGGAAGAAAGAGAGGAACTTTACCAGAAATCACAAGAGAATCAAAAAAACTTGAAAGAAATCAAGTTAAAGAACTTAAGTTTGGATTTCCAAATAAAAACACTCAAGGCATTGTGTGTGAGAGATCAATTAAATGTTGATTCTACTCAGGAAAAGTTGGATTCGATTTCCTTTTTATGATTTAATGTATGACTTTACGATAATAACGTTTCTAGTTCTTGATGATTCAAGTAAAGACACACACACACTGTAGCTAAATAAAATGTTCATTAAAATTGGCAATCAATGATGGATTGATAAATAACAAAACTGTAGAGCAAAAACAAATCATTCTTTTCCCCCCTACTATGACTCAATTTCAAGCCTTTCTTCTTCTGATACCTGGAGCTGGGGATGGAGATGGAGTATTGACGTTCTTTAAGTCAACTTGAACGTACTCGTTGATTCTGTTACCAAACCCACCAACACGTTTGACAACTCTTGATTTCTTACCCTTTATAATGTATATGTCAATGTAAAATAAGACGAATAACACCAAATAAGATGAAATGATACCTAACCCTGTCCAAGTTGCAACAGTGGTACCAACACAATTGATACATTGTTCAGCGTCACAACCGAATAAGCCATAATCGTGTTTAACTTTCACAAAGGCAGCGTAATAGATGAAGCATAGATCTAAAACGAATTGAATGATTTGAAAATTGGTAATCCATTGTTTCCACCAGACTCTAATGCCTCTAGCAGCTAAGAAGTAGTAGAAATACATAACAACATGGACACCCAAGTTCAAAGTGATTGGCACCCATGAAATGGAAGTACCACCTGTTAGTTGGAAGTAGCATAGCAAGGCAGTGGCACCATGGTGGTAACTGTGTAAGAAGATGATCTTCTTTCTCTTAAAGACTAAGAACAGAGTGTCAATGAATTCCAAATATTTGGTCATGTAGTTCAAGTAGTATAAAGTGACCAACTTTTGAGTCCAAGCATCTCGATGACAGATGGCGAAGAATAGACCGTTATGATAGATGATCGGGACCAACTGTTCAATCATCAAGACCAACAAGGTCAATGAGATCACAGTCAATGAGAGATTGTGTAATTGGAACAGAAAGTTCAACTTCCAAGCTTTCAAATCGAATTTTCTGAAGATGGCTTGACCACCGAAGATCACAATGTAGTAAGCGACGATAGCGATGGCGACATTATCGAACGTTGATAGGAAAGTCTGCTGGGGAACAAAGTGGAAGTCATTTGGCACGAACTTTCCCTGGGTAATGAAGGAAACGGCATCATTGAAGTAAGGCCACAGGTAGACGCCAAAGGGGCGGGCGATGGTAGGGGCAGGAAGCAGCTGCAAAGACATAACTATCAACCTGAAGAAAGGGTCCTCGATTAACAGGATTTGTTGGTGTTGTTTTGCTTTTATTTATGGGAAACAGTTCTCGACGCGTCCAAAAGAGAGAAAAAAAATAGGCTCTCTCGGAGAAATTGTTGTCAATAGGGGCTTATTGACACAGTGGGCTAATGGCAGATATATTATGTAATATATTACTAATTCACTTGAGTTGTTTCCGAGGAAATCCACACACACCCGCGAACACGTTCTACAAGGGAGCCCACGTGGGCCAAGAAAACGGTTCAAAAGAAATTAACAGATTAAACGGTCGTGTGAGACTTTTCCCTGTTTGACAAGAAAAAAATTGTCTTGTGACAAGTTTCCGTTTCTGGATCTTGGCTTATTGTTCTCGGTGCCTGGTGTTTATTATTCACTCGTTAACGGTCTCCTACGGTCTCCTACGGTCACTGTTTTTATCTTGGTGCCTGCTTATGCCTTTCCACTGTTCCATCTTCTCATCTGTCACATTCGCTGCTTCTCATTTCTCAGTTCTCACTCCCGCTTTCTGAACCCTTTACGCTGAAAAGTTTTCCCAAGGTCATCCTTCATCATCATTTGCATTCTATAATACACCATACCTACATACTATGAAATTCTCTCTGTCACTGCAGTACAATGCTGTCCCAGAATGGCAAGACTACTACATCAACTACTCAAAGTTGAAGGATGCCATCTACAGTCTTCAGGCCGAGACTGTCCAAAACTCTGAAGATGCTGTCTCTACTCAAGCTTCCCATTCCAAATCTGGTGGTGCTTTCAAAGGTGTCAAGTCTATCTTCAAAAAGGACTCATCTAAAGAGAACACCGTTGAATTAGACGACTTGGAGTCCTCTGATGGTTCTAAGTCAAAGGATCAACTGAACCAGAACAATCCCTCCGATGTCTTCTTACAAAAACTGGAATTAGAATTGGCCAAGATTGATGAGTTTTATAAAAAGACTGAAGAATCATTATACCAGCAATATGAAGCTCTTGTCAAAGATTTGGAACAATCAAGGGTTTATATTGACCACAGAAATGCTTATTTCAACGATTCAAGATCCCTCTTGAGTAGAAAATCCTCTGTGAATGAAGCGAAGTTGAACGCTGCCAACTCGTTCCATTTGGATATTGAAAGAGGTGATTATATGATTGATGACGAAGTTCTCGAGGAAGATGAAGAGGAAGAAGATGACCTACATTCTGAAAACTCTGCTCTGTTAAGTGATGAGGACTTCAACTTGAAGAATCAAAAAAAAGTTACTCTAAGAAAGAGAACCCAACAATTATATCTGGAATTATCCCAATTGAAATCATACATTGAACTAAACCGAATCGGTTTTAGCAAGATCACCAAGAAGTTTGACAAGTCTTTGAGCACCAACGTGAAGACTCAACTTTTTGAAAACAATGCTTTTTTCAAGCATTCTCATACTTTCAACGCTCACACTTCGGTTACTTTGGACAACTACATCACCAACTTGGTTGAATTCTACGCTGCATTAACTAACCGTATTGATAGAATAGCTGAATGTAAAGAGGAATTGAAGTCTCAGTTGAGAGATCACATTGTTTGGGAAAGAAATACGGTTTGGAAGGATATGATTGGCATGGAAGCCAAGACCAACAACTTCACCAAGGTTTCCAAAGATCCACAAGATTTCTCAGAAGACCTTTTCCATTTGCACTATTACTCATGGAAATTACCGTTCACTATCAACTTGGGTATCACCAAGATTGAGAACTTCAAGCTACCAAAATTCTTAAGAACTTCCAGAACTTATAAACTGGCAGTCATTATCGGTATCACCATCATTTTATTAGCCGTCAAGACTTTCAATGACCAGGCAGAGCATCGTTGTATGGCTTTACTTGCCTGTGTTGCTCTATTATGGGCAACTGAAGCTATCCCATTATTCGTAACTTCATTGTTATGTCCATTGTTAGTTGTCTTATTCAGAGTTGTTAAAGATGATGATGGTAAAGTCATGAAGGCTGCCGATGCATCTGCTTTTGTTCTTAGTAAAATGTGGTCTTCAACTATTATGGTCCTATTAGGTGGGTTCACATTAGCTGCCGCTTTATCCAAGTACAACATTGCTAAGGTTATGGCCTCTTATGTTTTAGCTGCGTCTGGTAACAAACCAAGAAACATCTTATTCGCAATCATGTCAGTTTCTTTGTTCTTATCTATGTGGATCTCCAACGTTGCCACTCCAGTGTTGTGTTACTCTTTGATCCAAGGTGTGTTACGTACTCAACCAACGGACTCTCCATTTGCCAAATCTTTAATCATGGGTGTCGCCCTAGCCTCAAACATTGCAGGTATGTCCTCTCCAATCTCATCTCCACAAAACATTGTCGCTATGGAGTACTTGACATTATATGGTGTCGGTTGGGGTCAATGGCTAGCTGTTGCCATTCCAACTTCTATCATTTCAGTAGTGTTGGTCTGGATGTTATTGATTATGACTTTCAACATTTCAAAGGCTAAAGTCATCAAGTATAAGCCAATCAGGGAAAAATTCACCCTTAAACAATGGTTTATTTGTTTCATCAGTTTGGTTACCATTCTTTTATGGTGTTTGTTGACTAAGCTTGAATCAACTTTTGGTGAATCTGGTCAAATTGCCGTCATTCCAATTGTCTTATTCTTTGGTACCGGTCTATTATCCGTGTCTGACGTTAATAACTTCCCATGGAGTATTGTCCTACTGGCCATGGGTTCTTTGGCCCTTGGTAAGGCCGTTTCTTCTTCTGGTTTATTAGCCACCATTGCCATTGCTTTGGAGAAAAAAGTTATGAACTTCAACTTATACTTGGTCCTAATCATCTTTGGTGTCTTGATCTTGATCATTGGTACTTTTGTCTCCCATACTGTTTCAGCCATCATCATCATCCCATTGGTGCAAGAAGTTGGTGAAAACTTGAAAACTAAAAATGCTACCATGATCTTGGTCTTTTCCACCGCATTATTGGCCTCTGCTGGTATGGGTCTTGCCTCTTCAGGTTTCCCTAACGTGACTGCCATCTCTATGACTGATGAGATCGGGAATAGATACTTGACGGTGAATAACTTTATCACCAGAGGTGTGCCAGCCTCTATTATCACTTATGTGGTTGTTATCACTGTGGGTTACGGTATCATGGTTGCCATTTCATAGAAGTTCGATTAGAATTAGTTCATTTTATCATTGTTTGTTCATATATATATTGCATTATTATTAGAGATTTGTTTTCATTTTTGTATATTGCTGAATCTTAATACTTCGTCATTTGAGAGGAACCGTAGTATAAGTCTTAAAATGATTTAAACCAATTTCATTCATTCTTTACCTTGGTGACATAATTGACCCGTTTGGTAAAGAAATTGGAGCATTAACCGAGCAGCTATAATTTGAAGAATTATCATCAGAGGAATGAGCAGATTCAGCACCCGTGACTTCTTCAATATCAGATGCAACAATGGAGATATCAGCTAAATCTGGGTTATATTTCAGACCGCGGCTTAATAATCTCTGTTTACGGCGCGATTTTGCATTGCCATCTTCTTCATCAGTACCTACTGGGATACTTGAGACGTTCCCATTATCCGAATCAGCTTCTCCAGTACTTTCAACATCTTCGTCAATGTCGGAATAATCGGCGTCATCTGATGATTCATCCTTGTTGGCTTCATAAAGTTGATGTAATTTCTGCTGTTCAAATTGCTCTTTTTCATCATGAAGATCACGAGCTTGTTTCAACATTTTAGCAAATTTAGCACCTCCTAGGAAATCTGATGATCTTTTCCTATAGAATAGCAAGTATGCGGCACCAGTGATGGCCTTCTCAGGTGTAGTAGCCGTGACTCTCGAATCATCGTAGTAGTACCATTTGTTATCAACAAAGTTCTTAACATAGGAAGTGTAATGTCCACCACCAATACCACCAAAATGATTATCAACGGCGAACAAGTCATAAATCGTTTCATTTTCATCTTTGGTAGTGGATGCCAAATATGGATATATGTCTAAACCTTCAATTGGGAAGTCAACAACAGCATCAATCTTATCACTGAAACTTCTCTGATTCTCAAATCTTTTCAAATGGATGGATAAGATATCTGGGGTATTCCAAATTTCGATCTGTTTAGTGGCTTGGCGATGTTCTTTACAATTGGAGCAATACCATAGATCTTGATCACTTAGAACTTCAGGTTTCGAGAACAACTGTAGACATTCATCTAATGTCAAGTTGTGCTTCTTCAGTTCTTCTCTTTTCTTTTTCAACGCTTCAACTTCTTCATTAGCCAAAACATTTGGATTAGACCAAGTATTAACACCACCAGCACCTTCAGCTTCCAAGCCTGAAAAGAAGATATCAAATGAATCAGAGTCCCATTCACAAACGATAGCTTGACGTGGCTTGATTAGCGTTTCGACTGGCGATGGAGCATTGGCTGTAGAGCCCATAGTGTAATCAACTGGACTTCCAACTTCTTCAATGGCATTGTCATCTTCTAGTTCCGGATCAGAGACAGTGAACAATGGCTCAATTTCTAAGTTCATGGAAGTTTCACTTTCAGAACTGTCTTGAACAGGTGAGATCTTTCTTCCAATATCAGGAGTGGCCAGTACATTAGTAGTGTCATCCTTTTCATTAGATTTAACACAGTCTGGATCAGCATGAAGATTATCCTCAACATTAACGTCTTCTTCTTCGGGAGCCTTGCTTCTGTTCGCATACAAATATAACTGTTTCTTCCCTTCACTCAATGAGTCCAACAAATCAGGCAAGTTGCTAAAAGCGTTATTTGTATGTGGGGTCCAGACTTTACAATCTTCTTCGTCATCTTCATGACGACCAGATCTCAACATCATTGTTCTACTGAAATTGAAGCTTTTTTTTCTTGTTCTGACAGCTCTTGACGAATCGAATAACTTGACTTTGAAGAATTGATCAGCAGGCACATTTGGATCAGCATATTTAATATCAGATTCATAATCAGTGATATTACTGTCCTGAGACAATCCAGGAAAGTCACTCAATGTTGGTGTGGCTGTTTGACGATTCTTGGAAAAATAATCAAATGTACTCAATTGTTCATATCTATGTTCTAACTTCTTTCTAATGGCACCAAATGAGTTTTGTTCTTCTGGGGTTAGTGAAATGAAAAAAGGTAGTGAGAATGCACTTGGAATGCCACTATCTGGGACCACTGTGTTCAAGACTGGGACGATTAAGTCATCCTCGTTGTGCTGGATTTCGTAAATCACGATCTTGTCATTTTCAGCAATCAAATCTGAGATTGGTAAATAACCGGACTTGGAGCTGGAACTCTCAAAGTTCCTGTAGAATTGATCTCTCCAGATTTCCATGGTTAATAGATGATCAGTGTTTAAGTTCAGCTTTTCAGCAACATATGACTTCAAGGTTTGGTAGGTTGAGCTCTTTGGTAATTCAACTTCGAATTCTTGAACAGGACCGTTCTCTAGTAAAAGAAGAATTTTTGCGCTCCAGAAATTGTCAACAGGCAATGGTAGAGTCAAGTCACTGAAGGGATCAAATGTGATGGAGACTTTGGAACATTCGGGACAGATTAAAGTGGATTTGTACTGGCCCACAAATAGATCAATGATGATGGAGTCATTTCTTAGTTTATGCTGTTCCCAGCTCTTGATGGCAAGATCTTCAATCTTTGCCAGGTCATGTGCATCTTTCTCACCCAGTTCTGGTTTTTCTGTAATTGGTTTCTTGATGATTCTGTTCAAATCTTCATGTAGACCATCAAGGAGGAAGGCAAAAAATTCTTGAGAGTCCTGTTGATGGTAACCTGAGAACATGCTATTGAAGTGACCAATAGTCTGCTTGAACTCTCTGGGGGAAAATGCAGTACTTCTGTTAGATTTCTTGTCGAATAAGCTGTGGATCAAGTTAGCAAAACTTTCTGCGACCTTACCACTCATACCCAAAGGATTATGAGGGTTCAACTCATTTTTATAACAGTTGAAAAGGAAATAGTGCGTCACTTCAGGGATATGGACCAGACACTGTAATGCAGAGTTCATGTAGCAAGTGTTGCCTAGATTTTGTAGACCCACTTTGCCGTCTGATGGTGAAGGTGGGAATTGGATAAAGTATTCTGAGGGCCAATAGCTCTTTCCAGGATTCTTTGAATCGACAACTTTCTCTTCAATTACAAGATGTGATGCAGCAAGACCAGAATCTTTGATCAAGGATGATAGGTGTTGCTTTTTAATGAGAGCTCTGTATTCTAGTTCTTGAAAGTCACTTGGAGTGATACTGTAATCAAGACCCACCATGTTTGGACCGCTGACAACCCAGACTCTGAATTTCTTTTTGGCAAAGGCTTCTCTGTCTATAGAGAGCTTTTCCTTCTCATCCAATTTGAGTATACATGCTTGAACTAGTCCACTGAAAGTGTACAATGATGAGATTGTGAATGACGGTATCTGCGCGTAACTGGTATGTGAATATCTTGATGTTGGGCTAGGTTCCGAAGTTAAGTGATGGAGTTGAAAGAAAGGCTTGGAGTACTCTGGGACTGGAATGCCATCAGAATTGTTGATTGCATATGTGACCACTGGCTGCGTACCTTCTTTCAAACCATACCAAGAGACCAATGTGTTGAAGATCTCCGGCATCATAGAGTAGAGTTCAAACTTGTTAAAATCACAGAAAAATCCACCTTCAGTCAAGATACCAGTAGGGTCTATTGGGCCTAGTAACTTCTTTGCTTCTCTGGCATCAGCAAAGTCACCTTGTGTGAAATTAGTCCACCAAGCAAGGAAGATGACATTTAGCTCACTACCTTCTTGGACATTCTGGCGTTCTTTCTGCAAAAGCTCATCAATGATTCTTCTCTGTTCATCAAGAGGTACGAGCTCTTCTAGGACCTCAACATCATCATCACTGGCAGAAGAACCAGATTTTTCTTCTAAAGCGTCAGTGTACTCCCAAGGTTTCAAAGTATCGTCCTTCGCAGGAGATGAAGGGCGCTCAGCATCAATGAGCACAGATGGCACATTCTCAAAGTGTTCAGTATCATCAATCTCAGACTCTGGTGATGGTTCTGCCATAATTTTAGCGTGATTGGCCACTGATCGGAACTTGCCTCTATTTGAGCTTGGGGTTAGAGATAAACAATAGGTCAAACTGGGCTTCAAAAACTGCAGAAAAGTCCAAATTGGGACAGACAAATCGGTCCAAGAATCCAATTAGGAGCTGGGTAGTCAGAATTCACCTAACCGCCCTGAAAAAAACAGAGATTAAATGACTGTTAGAAAGCCCAACACAAATCCTTCTGTGGTTCCTTTTCTTTGGCGATTTCAAAAATGGCTTAGAATAATAAAAAACAAATTCGCGAAATCGAGACACCTGTCATAGATCGATCGAGGAACATGTACAGTAGCTCTCTCTTGAGCAAAACTGGATACGAATGCTTCTGAATTGGGGAGATGAGATATGAGAATCAATTACTACTTCTCATGCGTATTTTCTTTGAGTGATGAGAATACAATAAAGTTTGAATATACCCCAATATTGCCTTCACTATGTAGTTTTTCTCTCAGATTCACTTATGAGAGCTAACAAGAGTTAAGGTGCAGGAAAAAAGTGGTTGATGTCACCAGATTCAAAACCTGAAGTGCTCGCCGATTTCAAATGAGAAGTAAATATATGCATGCCTGATTCTCAAAAAGTGCACTTTATTGACGTAAGAGAACAGAAATAGATACTAAGAAAGGTATAATCACTCAAAGACCGAGATCGAGATGGCGATCTCATCAGTTTACGTAACTACAGATCTCCCAGAGACCAGAGGATATTCGTTGGAACGCTTGTTGATTATACCTAGGAACTTACCCTGCATAACTTTAATTACTTGCTTCTCTGAGAGATCTCGATCCTTCTAATTACCTCATGAGTAGCGAAATCGAGTAAGAAGTACATCTCAGTTATGAGCTAATTATCTCAAGCTCGATCTCGATTTGTCTATAAATACAGGTCAAAGTTCTCCTTTATTCCTTCCTTTTTCTTACCACATCTTTCATCACTACAATTTAAAGAGAATTTTAACTATGCCTTCAGCCAGATTTCCTCCAGTCATTAACAATTTGATCATCAAACACTTGGGGTTTGATCCTGCTTCCCTAGATGACAGGGACTTATTCGCATTCATCAACACAGAGTTCGAATTCCTGAGAAAGCACATTGCAAAGCACTACTGTGTTTGGATCTTGGTTCACCCTCATCACGATACCAACACTTTTGAAGAAAGTGACTCTTTGAAACATTTGGCTATGTGCACAGACTCAGTCTATGTTATCAGCACTACCCTTGAAACTGCCAATTACTACTTCAAGAAGCCCTTCGGTGCTCCAACTGTGTTAGTCTATGACATCAACAATAACTTAGGCTACCAACTGCCAAATGGGTTAAGAATGTCTGTGTATCTTGAAGATTTCATCGTTGATTTGTTCTTGAGCAAGAAGAGACCATCAAACGTTTATTCCTTATCTTTAGATCCACCAAACAGAGTTCACCGTGACTATGATGTCAACTTCATTATGGGTGCTGCTATCAACCATTATTGTACCAGACCTGAAGTTGAAAAAATTAGCGCAACAGTCGCCTTTGCTAATGTTGAAAACGACTCATTCGTCACTAAATACACTAAAGATGTCGAAAGACAGAAGAAGATTAGAAGAGCCGGTTTAAAGTTGAAATTGAAGTTGGGCTCCTGTATCTCTGCCTACAGATACAGATTCTTGATCCAAATTGGTAAGGAAGATTACCTCAAGTCAAAAGAGATTCCTTACAAACACTTCACTCATACCGATGCTTACACTTTCCACAGATTCAAACAATACCACAAGATCACAGAGCTATTGGCCTCTGAGAAGATTGGTTTTTGGTGACGATTGACTGCTTTTTAACCATTGTTTTCTGTTCTTATGTATAGTTATCTAATCTAATTAATGCGTGTTCTTTTTGAGATTACTTATAGTTCATAGGTTTATACCTCTCTGCCATTATACGACGTGTCAGTAATTTATGTGTCAAATGGCCCACACAAACATTTTTCAAGTATGAGAATTCTTAAGCTTTAAAGGTTTAACTCCTTTATCCTATTTAGGTCTCTCTAGGATCGCTCCAAAGATCAGCACAGCACACTTTAAAATCCTTTTAATGACCATCATATCTCATGTTTTATCAGAAAAAAAGAGACCGAACCCTCGGAATTACCATCAATATGGCATGAAGGAGAAATTCACAACATCAAGTACACTTTAAACACGAGAACAACAGCACAAAGAGGAAAAGACATTAAACAATTCCACAATTGGCACAGAATGTCTTTGAAAGTCGTCCCTCCTGATGCAGAGCAGGAGACCCGTGCCGAATTCACGGGCAGATCCTCTCTTCAGACAGAAAGAATCGGCGGTGAGGCAAAGACAGAAAGCTCGCCCTTGTTGTCCTCCACACCAGCTACCGTATCAAAAGTTTTAGTCAAAGGATATCCTTACTTTGTCATTGCTGATAAGGCCCTGAGCATCATCACATGGACGAACGAAGACGGTTGGTTGAGTATTCTGTTCGTTGCTGGGTTTGCCACTTTTGTGTTATATTTTGAAACCATCGTGACATATTTGGGCCACCTATTACCTATTGCTATCCTTGGGGGTTATCAATTATTAACGAAATTTGTGGAGAAACAGATCACATCAAAGCCAACTTTAGATGACATCATCCATCTTCTCACTTCTTTAAACATCAAGGCTGACCTGTTCTTGAACCCGGTCACATCCTTGGCGTTAACTTCATATGATATCAAGAGAATTCTATTCACCACCGTATTCCTATCCCCATTATATGTCTTCCTATTATATTTCTTATTCACACCAAGATCATTTGTGTTGATACTGGGGCTATATGTGTTGACTTACCATTCTGTCTTTATGAGGGTTACCAGGAAGTTGTTATGGAGATTCAGATTGATCAGATTACTGTCATTCTATCTAACTGGTTTGGATTTTGGCGGTATCAATATCAATAAGGATTCCGGTATCTTTGCCGCTGTCAAGCGTGTTAATGAGAAAGTTGGTATCAAGAACAAGGATGGTAAACCAATTGTCTTTACATATGTCCTTTATGAAAATCAGCGTCGTTGGTTAGGTATTGGTTGGACTCCCAACTTGTTGAGTTATGAAAGAACAGCTTGGACAGATGAATTCTTGAACGAGTCGTCTCCAACCGACAAGTTTAAATTACCAGAAACTGAAGAAGGCTCAGGTATGGTTTGGAGATGGGTCGATAAGACTTGGAGATTAGATCTATCGAATGATGGTGCTATTCAATTACCAAGCTCAAAACCAAAAACAACAGCAAACCCATCATCAGACGATGGTTACATCTACTACGATAATACCTGGAAAAAACCGTCAACTGAGGATTCCTTCTCCAAATATACAAGGAGAAGAAGATGGATTAGAACTGCTGAGTTGGTTACTGTTAGTTATAAAGGTGAGCCTACTCCATCCATCACTAATACCACAAATTCAAACAACAACAGTACCACTAACACCACCGCCGGAGAAAAGGAGTCAATAACCATCAATACTGAACCAACTCCAATTACTGAAATCCAACCTGTCCAAGCTGTTGGCAATGTCGGTGAATCATCTCCAGAAGGTTCCACAAAGAAGAGAAAATCCCTACGATTTGACGAAACACCAACTATACTGGATTCTGTGAAGGAACTAAAGCAGAAACAAACCGATGACAAGAAGGACAAGGCTGAAAAGATTGATTAATCGATACTTCTTTTATAATTTTGCATAAAATAATCTCCCCCGTTTCAATTCTTTGTACGGTCCATTTTCTCTATACTTCTCTCTACATTTAATGTATTAACATTTCTTTTATAGCCTCATTTTCCCCCCATTAAAAGTATACAAATACAAATACAGTAACAAAACGATATTAATAAATTTAGTATTCAGTGACTTCTAATGATGATGGTAGAGCTTGTTTTAATTTTTGGGCTTTGTCAGCATCAACAACTGATAAGGTGTATAAGTGTCTTGAACCTCTAACTTTGAATTTTGATTCCTTAACAATTTTACCAGCAGCGTTAACTTTCTTGTTAACTTTGATGGAGGCGGATTTGATATCAGCTCTTCTGGTTAATTCAATGAATTGTTTGATGTCTTTGATTTCTTTCTAAACCGATACCAGTTAGTACTTGAAATTTCTTTTAAACCCCAAAAGTTGAAGAGTTCGAGAAACAGTAGTTCTAACTCTCCTCTTTGAACAGAATTCTTCACTTTTACTTTGGGGAGGAATCCTTCAATTACATACAGCCATTGTTGATAGTTTGATAGGTTAATTCAAAGGACAACCACATTTAACAGTCGCAATTTGAAGAAATTTCCGTATTTTTCGAGTTTCCCACCAAAATTTTCCAATGTGGTGTCTGGATGTGGAAAAAGCAGTCACACAATTGGTTCTTGTTCTGTTTTCCCGATTCGGAAATTTTTTGTGTCAAATTTTACAATAAGATTTTAGTCCAATTGGAGTAGGATAACAGGACAACAGGGGCTACAATCCCAGAATAGAAATGGAAATCATGCAACAGTCATATATTGTAATTTGTGATTTCCAGTACATTTAACCGGAACCTCAAAATGTTCTAGACAACATCTTCCATTTCGACCTCGTCTTCATTTTCTTCTTCTTCAGAGCCAGAAGGTTCTTCCACTTCACCCAATTCACCCAATTTGGCAGCTCTTTCCTTATCCTTCAACTCTTTGTATTCTTTCTTCAGGGCATATTTCAAAGCGTATGGACCCTTCTTGATCAGATTGGCAATTTGATCCAGAGTTTCCTTTAGATAAATCTCTGGTTGTTGAGTTCTCTCTTTGATACCTTTCAATGACCAATAGTCATATTCATCAAACATTTTGAATAACATATCGAATAAGTCCTTCTGTGGCATTCTGATGGCTCTTCCCTCGGCTTTGCTCTTCGTAGGAGCAGCTTTTAAGAACTTGGAAGTATCGTTACGCAAGGATAAACCCATGTTACTGGAGGCGATACCACCTCTGTTATCTAACAGTGTAACTGTTGGTCTTGGTTCCTCCTTCAGCAATTGTTTTCTTTGGGCAATGATCTTGGAATAGTTTGGATCCTTCAATGATGGAACAACTTGGCATTCATGAACGATCTTACCTATCAATGAGGTCTTCTTTGGGATGGTCTTAACGAATGGGATGGTCTTATCAGTACCGTCTCTGTTTTTAAATCTGTTGAATCTTCTCTTCTTTTCCTGTGGTTGGCCTGGTTGTGGAGTGCCATCTCTTGAAGAATCATTGTTATTATCTTGGTTGAATCTTTTTCTTTCCCCAAATTTACGTTCATACTCCTTTTCAATCTTTAAATTCCCATATTCATCATCATCTCTTGCATATTTCGTTAAACTCTCCTCAGTGAACACGTATTGATTCTCCAGCTGGCTCTTCGTTAGATCCACAGAGTATTTGAATGGGATATCCTTACTCATGGGATTCAAGGGGTCCAGTTCCAACTTGATAGTATCTTTACCTTTAACCGGTTGCTTTCTAATCTTTATCTTGCCTAATTCCTGACCATCAAGCAGCTCTTTGTCTCTCCATCTCTCAGCAAGGAACCTAGGCAGTCTCACAAGCCAGATCTTCTGATCCTTCCTAGAGAGATCCATGTCTAGCGATTCCTTAAACTGTTGCTCTGAGATATCGTTGGCATCCACCACTTGGGCACTGTCTGAAAGGTACTCTTCATCCGACGCATCAGCCTCCTGTTGGCGATAAAGCACGTCACGTGTCTCTTCTGCTGCTTGCTGTGGTGTCTCTGTCGTCTGTTGAGGCTCTGTGGACATTTTAGAGCGAACAAAGGGTGGCAATTGGTTTGTTCTTGATGTTGATGTTGATGTTTATGTCTTGTGGATTTCGCCTTTTGAGGTTGACTTTTTTATCGTTTTGAAAATTTGACGTAATCACTGTGTTTACCAACAATTGAACTAAAGAACACCTCCATCACCGGGAAATATAAAACGATGACCAACAGGGTTAATGAGCAGTCTGATAGCTGTGTCACTGAAGAGCAGCTAGCACTAACTTCCAAGAAAACGCAAAACAAGAGAAAACTCTCAACATCAACGCTATCTCCAGACACACCAAAGAAACAAACCCCATCAGAACCAACAACAACAACAACAGACAACGTCGATGAAGATCTACAGATAAACATAGAGGATATTGGGTCAATGTCACCATCACAGATGAAAGTGAACAAATACATCAAATTCCTACTCTCGCAATGGGAAACCACACCAAACGTTGACTTGACACTGATCAAAGAGACAAAGAAGGCTCTTTTCCCCATACTAGTTAAACTTCGAAAGGGCACCACCCCTGCGGATCAGCTGACATCGATGCTCACGATTTTTTACCACCTCCAAAGAAACCAGTTCATGAAGGCCAATGAAAGTTATATGAAGTTGAGTATAGGCAATGTCGCTTGGCCCATCGGTGTTGTGAATGTCAGTATCCATGCAAGATCTGCACAAACGAGGACCAATGACGGTGGTTCTAATATAATGATTGATGAAGCTACGAGAAAATGGATCACTGGGATCAAGAGACTGATTACATTCAAAGAGACGAATCATAGTTGAAATTTGAAACTCACTACAAGAAGGGGAGCGATTAAGTGTATTGTTCATGCATCATTATCATTATTATTAGGTTCCCTAGCTACGGACATTGCTGTCTTCTTCATGAAATCACTTTGCTGGACTGTGATCATTAGCGTATTGGGAAGATGGAGTGGCGGTATTAACACCGATGATGTCACCCCATTCCATGAGTTGGAAGATCAAGGACATGTTTGGGCTGATATCTGCGGCTCTGTCTTTTAAAATGTTGTATGAATCATTCAAGTTTAAATGTTTCATTTTCATAATCAAAGCGACAATCAAAGAGGCAGATCTACTAACACCGCACTGACAATGGATCAACACTTTTTTCCCCTGTTGCAAGTTAGAAATGATGATATCGGTCAAGAATGGCAAATCAGGACAAATGTTGGAAGTATGTGTCCATGGAACGTAATAATAGTTCAAATGCTCATGTAGTAAATGTGTGAGACCTGTAGTAGGGAGACATTCTTGTTGATCTGTTTTAAAAGGTGGTTTCAACTCTTTAGCAACATTGATGACAAGATCGTAATCAGATAATTGTGCTAAAGTCGGCTCAGAGTATAAGAACAAATTGTGGTTCAACACCAGTTTAGGACCTTCTGGGTAAGCATTGATCTTTGAGTAGTCACCATCATCAGATATATCAATATTCAGCAAGTTTTGAATCAAAGTCTGCGTTTTCAAATCGCCATTTGTCTGTGCTGTTGTGGGCAAGTTTTGTAATGTGGAATTAGAAGAGAGCGATGATCGTTTTGAGAAATTCAAGTTAGTATTAAACCCTGAATCATTAGGCGTTGAAGGTATTATTGGAGATGATGTGATTGGACTTGATGAGCTAAAGCTTGGGATACTGTTAGATGATAGCTTTGAGGAGGATGACTTGTCGGCATCTTGAGGGATCGTTAGTGACAGAGTAGTTCTCCTTCTTATTGGGGCAGAAGTCGATGAAGGTGAGGATATGGACGATGATTGTGAGTTTGGATCTTGCTGGTTGGGCGATCCTGCTAACGGTGGATGCCTGTATAACCTCACCCCCGTTGGTGATAATGGGAATGAAGAGGTCTTTGAGAATGGAGCAGTCAATGGGGTCTTGATTGGTAATGAATTTGGTTGTTGTTGGGAGACAGAAGTCATTGGTTTCAACTGTAGTGATAGGTTCTTTGTGTTTCTCTTTGACTGCGGACTCGCTGCCTGATGGAAGCTCTGAAGTTTGACAGTTATATCGTTGTCGTTGGACATTGTTGTAGTATGTAGTATGTTTCAGTTTAGTCTAAAAATAGGCAATTAAGCCCTTGATGCGGAAGAAGCAGTGAGAAATGAGCAAAAGGAGTAGTGAGACACTGGAAGGGGAGTTGTTGTTGTTGTGAATAGTTAAGAGAGATAATGGGAGGTGGTCAAGTGGGGAAAAGGTGGGAGTGGACGCTTTGGAGACGTTGAGACGTTGAGATGTTGAGATGTTTTTGAATGTTTTTTCAGTTGGTTGAATTCAACACACAAAAGAGGAATTTCTCGTTTCAAAGACGAATTCGGCTTTTTCCTTGATGGAGGAAAAAAAAGTGAAACAGAGAGGAAAACAGAGGAAAACAGAGGAAAACATCGTAATTGAAAAGGAAGTTTTATTTAAAAACAAGAAAAGGAGGCTACGAAAAGGGAGAAGCGTGTGAGGGAAAACTACTGTTTTGTTCATTTGTCCAATGGGAAAATCCTTCCGATCTCTTAACCTACGAAAGGGAGAAAGCTTCTAATTGTGAAATCAACGAGAAAATGCAGGCACAAGAATTTCTCTTTCGCTGCTGCTGGGCCAACCAGATTTCTGGTATCTCAGACTATCTCAGAATTGTAAAATTGGCAGCGGGCAACAACACAGTCGATCAAAGCCCGGAGCTCACAAATATTGTTAACACTCTGCTACAGTGTTCTTTGGTAACGCTGACTTGGATATATAACTCTTCCACAATGATATGAGGAGGTTACCAAATATAGCCTTAAATGATCTGTTGATAAACTGTCTACAATCTTGGATCTTGGTAACCTCATGGTTTCCGCGAGGTTGTTTTAGACGTATTTTTTTCTTATTGGGTTAACTCTGCCTAACAACAGCCAACTGTTTGCTAGGCAACAAACCACCATCTCTTTCAGATATACGGGACATATCCCCCCTCAAATGCGTCTTCTCTTTGGTTGTGGTGGACTTAAACCATGCATGTCGAAAGCTCCAACATTACAAATTTTCAAAAGGAAACGGCCATTGTGGGCATCTGGGATCTAGGAGTTATCAAATTTCCTCTACACATCTCACACACATCCAGCTCAACACATAGATCATGCCAAAAATGTCAGGTTATACCTGATTTAGCACCGCGAACCTGCTTTAGAAGATCAAGAGGAAGTGCTAGAAGGTATAGAAGTTAACGAGCTGTGAAAGGATTGTGAGAATTTAAGGAATCAGAGCTCGACAACTGCGTCACTGTGACTAGGTGTGAATGAACATAGGGAGCAACCAATCATACACAAACAGGAAAATTACTTCAAACTTTGACCAGCACTTTTTCCTTTGTCGCAATTCCACGACTAATATAACGCTGCTATTATCTGATTGAAAATGGGATTAAAACAAATGGTTCTGACAATCTGAACCAATTAAAATACCTTATCCTAATTTGATCCAGAGACCGAGTAACACTTCACCTCACTATAAATTATGATTGATCACTCTAAAAACGAACGGCACACTCATGCAAGATCAACGATCAAAGATAAGCACTGGCTGCCAAAAGGAGAAAAAATAAAAACAACCACATAGATTTCTGCTCCTCCCGGCCCACTGTCCCTCCTCCTAAATCAAAAGTTACCTCCTCTGGTGGCAACAAACAAAACGAATGATCTCCATTGGCAATATTTCCACCAGCCTTGCTACTGTGAGAAGTAAAAAAGCAGCGGTTTCTCCCTGCTTGGTTTCCTCTTTCCTTCTCTTTCTCCTTCCGTTAACATGCAGAACACTCCAAAGAAGCTTATCGGCAGAGATGCTCATTAGCCGTGGATACCCGTCAAGCACCAGTCAAATAACTGGCAACAGAGATAAGCTGGATGTTAAGCCTGGTGCTAGGCTCAGTGCTAGGCTCAGTGCTAGGCAGGGTTCGGCGTGGACCCCCCGCCAATGGTCAGCCAATCCCGACAAAGTGCCCGTTAAGGAATCGCGTATGATCCCGAAAAGGAAGTATTACCGAGAAGCTCCAAATGGCGAAAAAAAATTCATGATAAAAAGTTACTCATCTTCCTCCATTCTCTCCAACTCTTCTTTTCTCTTCCACCAACAGTTCCATACAATGTCTGCTGCTAAGGACCTTTCCCACCTGCTAAGTACCGAGGCCAAGTCCCGTCAAGCTTCCCTTTTGAAAGTCGCTTTCAAATACTACAATGATCCAAAGGTGGTCTTCTTAGGTGGTGGTTTACCATTATCTGACTACTTCCCTTGGAACAAGATCACTATTGAGTCCCCAGCTGCTCCATTCAAGAACGGTATTGGTGCTGTCCCTCAATCTGCCGAGGAGACCGTCATAACTGAATTGCACAAGGCCCCAGCTAACTCTGTCAGAGAAGATGATGTCCCATTGGCTAGATCTTTGCAATATGGTCACACTGAAGGTGCCCCAGAGATTTTAGACTTCTTAAAAGAACACACCAAATTGATCCATAAGATTCCTTATGAAGACTGGGATATTGTCACTACCGCTGGTAACACCCAATCATGGGATGCAACTTTGAGAACTTTCTGTGACAGAGGAGACACCATCCTCGTTGAGG
The DNA here is from genome assembly GCA_030582435.1 of Taiozyma onychis. Taxonomy (NCBI): domain Eukaryota; kingdom Fungi; phylum Ascomycota; class Saccharomycetes; order Phaffomycetales; family Wickerhamomycetaceae; genus Taiozyma; species Taiozyma onychis. Next base: position 20,938 of record JAKTWU010000231.1, read on the forward strand.
AATACTCCTTCTCATCTGCCCTACAAGCTTCAAACGCGCAAGGTATCACTAACTATCCAATCCCTGTTGATGATTATGGTATTGTTCCAGAAAAGCTTGAATCCATCTTGAACAACTGGGTCGGTCCAAAACCAAAATTGATCTACACCATTCCAACCGGTCAAAACCCAACTGGTTCTTCTTTATCCACCGAAAGAAGAAAAGCCATCTACAAGATTGCTCAAGAACATGACTTGATCATCGTTGAAGACGAACCTTACTACTTCTTGCAAATGGAGACTTACACCTCAGACGTTGAGCAAAGAGGCAAAACTGCAGTTCACGACCACAAGAAATTCATTGAGGCTTTAGTCACCTCTTTCATCAGCTTGGATACCGATGGTAGAGTCATTAGACTTGATTCTTTCTCCAAGGTTCTTGCCCCAGGTATCAGATTAGGTTGGATTGTTGCCCAAGAGAATCTATTGGAAAGATTTGTTAGACTTCACGAAGTCTCCATTCAAACCCCATCCGGGTTGAGTCAGTCCATTACTAATGGTCTGTTGAACAGATGGGGCCAAGAAGGTTACTTGGACTGGTTGATCGGTCTACGTGCTGAATATACCCACAAGAGAGACGTTGCCATTGACGCTGCTGCTGCTAACTTCCCTAAGGAAGTCTGCCACTACGTGCCACCTGTTGCTGGTATGTTCTTCACTGTGGTCTTTGATGCCTCCAAGCACCCGGAATTTGCCACCAAGTACGATTCTGATCCATCAAAGGTTGAAATCGCCCTTTATGAACGTGCCTTGCAAGAGGGTGCCTTGATGATTCCAGGTTCTTGGTTCAGAGTCAACGGTGAAACTAACCCACCACAACCAAAGGAGGATAAGGAAAAGAGCACCAGTTTCTTCTTTAGAGGCACTTATGCTGCCGTGCCTTTGGACGAATTGATCTTGGGTTTGGAAAGATTCGGTAAGGCTGCCAAATTGGAGTTTGGCATATAAATGGCTAAAAAAAAATCCAACTCTTAGATAGCTTTGTAAATAATTAATGCTGAGCATTTGCATGCAGGATTGTAGTGAGGTTTCCAATGTCGCAGTAATACCGAGTAACCGGAATTGGTGATTGAGAGGTTATTGTGTAGTTACTTAAGCCATCACTCCAGAAACGCGGCCCATACCGAAAAACCTATCAACATCAACAATCAAGAAGTAATGAAAACATCTTGAACTCTTCTTGTTTTGTACGCAGCAAAACACCAGTAAGCTTCTGCGCCAATGCATATCCTAAAGCTTCCGTGGCTGAATCACAATGGTATGTACTCAACCCACCAGCAGTCTTCAGACCACACACACACTCCTGGACTTCACTAACTCTTCTTCCGTAGAGGAAAGCCGGAAACATGAGGTTTACTCCGTCAGTGTCAGCCCAGATGGCTCCCGATTAGCATCCGGTGGTCTAGACGGCAAAGTTCGTATCTGGTCCGTGGAGGATATTCTACGCTACACAAATGCAGATCTTCCAAAAGATGAACATTGTAAGCCATTATGTTCCATGGCTCGACATAATGGTGCTGTTACAGCGGTGAAATTCTCTCCAGATGGGAGATTCCTGGCTTCTGGGTCCGATGATAAAGTGTTACTGATCTGGGAAAAGGACGAAGAATTAAGACCATCTTTTGGTGAACAGAACTCTGAACATTGGACAGTCACAAAGCGTGTTGTGGCTCATGATAACGATATCCAAGATATTGCATGGGCTCCAGATTCGAGTATCTTGGTCTCTGTGGGTCTTGATCGTTCAGTGATCATTTATAACGGATCCACTTTCGAAAGATTGAAAAGATTCGACGTGCACCAATCCACTGTTAAAGGTGTCGTGTTTGATCCTGCCAACAAATATTTCGCTACGAGTTCAGATGATAGATCAGTGAGAATCTTTAGATATCATAAAGGTTTAGAGATCTCCTTCAGCATTGAAAGGACAATCTTGGCCCCATTTAAGAAATCACCATTGACCACATATTTTAGAAGACTTTCTTGGTCCCCTGATGGTCAACATATTGCTGCCCCAAACGCGACAAATGGGCCTGTCACTTCGGTTGCAATTATTAGCAGAGGGAGTTGGGAATCTGATTTTAGTTTAATAGGGCATGAAACTCCCTGTGAAGTGGCTGCCTTTTCACCTGTACTTTATGAATATGAAGGGAAGAATAAAGAGAAGGTGATTTCATCTGTTGTGGCCACCGGTGGTCAAGATAAGAATCTGGTCGTTTGGAATAATACACGTCCAAATCCAGTGGCTATTTTCGAAGACATGACATTCAAGACAATCACAGATTTATGCTGGACACCAAATGGTGATACATTGTTCTGCTCCTCTTTAGATGGCACTATCTCCGTGATCCATTTTGAACCTGGTGAACTGGGCTCTCCTGTGTCTTCAGAGAAAAATGACGAATTGTTGAATAAGTATGGTGTTGATAAAGATTCAATGGTGTTCCCTGAATCTGTGGAGCAGTTGATTCTGGAAGACAAAGCTGCAGAGTTCCAGAAGACTTTGAGTCAGAAACAGATGGATAGATTACTAGTCATGGAGACAAAACCTCCTCAAAAGGCTACACCTCCGCCTGTTGCCCCTCCTATGAAGATCAACAAACCAATAGTGACAAAACCAACAGCTTCCCAACCAGACACCAAGTTGAACAAAGTTGTCATTAAGAACGGGAAGAAACGGGTCACCCCAACTTTGCTTTCCACGACTCATGCCCATACCGCAAGAGATGATAAGTTCAACACTGTCACTGTTGCCAAACTGCGAACGATAATACCCTCAACTGCTAAAACAACGCTATCCTCTCCAGCATATGAGACTCCAAGATTAGTTGTCCAAACTGCGGTCCATGGGTTCCAAGTTGGGAAAAATTCTCAAAAAGAAGAAGAAGAAGAGGATGGCGGTGATGAAATCGATGAAGATGAAAGCGAAGAAGAAGAGGATGATTTCGCCACCTTATTAAGTAAGAGAAGAAAATTGAATTCATCTGATGGGACGATGGTGAAATTACAGCCTCCTATTGATGACACTGTTTTATTAGCCAAATCTATTCGTTGTCCGCAAACGCTAACACCATCGCTATTGGAGGTGTTGAATTATTATGATTACGAAAACGAGGATGATGAGGAAGTTACCATAATAAGAAATTACGTTGATAATAAATTGGCATTTGAGACATATATTGAGGACACAATCTTGACCATCTGTGGTGAATTCGGCAAGTATTGGGCATTGGCTACAGATTCAGGTGCGTTGTTGTTATACACACCAACAGGACGAATCATGTATCCTAGAATTGACCTTGGTTTCAACGTGGCCTTCATGGCGTGCAAGAATCAAACGCTTGCCCTCATCACGGAGGATTATATCTTGCATGTGTATGACTTGATCAATTTTAAAAAGACCCACAAGGACATCTCATTAGCTCCAATATTGAATTATAAAAGGTTTATGATTCCCAAGGAACGCTCTGTACATATGGAGTCCAAAATCAGGGATGTAAGAATCGAAGATGGCTTTCTGTTGGTAGAGCTTGAGACGAAGGACACCTATGCCTATAACACTTCGTTAAGAGTGTGGCAGAAAGTTTTGGAGAACGTTGAGGATGATTATCGTGATTTGAGGAAATACTTGGGACAAGTCACAGAAAAGGCCGCTGATGCTAAAGAGGAGACAGAGTTTCTTAAATATTTGACGAGAGTCGAGAGTTATGTTTCCTTCTTTCATCAGAAAATTAGTGAAGGTGAATTACAAGGTTATATGCTAAAGATTAGGACGAATCCACTATATTCTACAATCAGAGGTATAAATAATGACAATTAATGATAAATTTTTTCTTGATGACTATTGTTCACGTCTATTTAGCTGTTATTTTTCAACTTAAGATCCTTTGCAGGTAATGCGATACCATCAGTATTCTTGCCACATATGAAGCAATTCGGAGTCTTTTTAATCCTCGTCAGGAAGCATCCTTCACAGAAGTAATGATCACAGCTTGTCTTGACAGGATTCTTATAATCCTTTTTGCAAATGACACATTTGAAAGGAATCTCTTTCAATTGTTCATCTTTTCCATCATCTTTTGCTTTCAAATCCCAATCTTTGTTCAATTTCCAACCAGCTTTGAAGTCATCACGAGCATGAAGAAACTTACAACTATCACCATATCCACAGAACCCTGTTTGTTTGTAATCCTTACAAACATCTCTAGCGAAATCGAATACTGTTGTGCTTCTGATGTTAGAACTTGCCTTTTTTGGACCTATCTTATCCTCTTTCTTTGGATTGATAAACTTGGTATAATTGGACTGGCCTTTATAAGTCCCATCATCCACGGTTTTCTCGTCGCCCTTTGTCTTCTTATCTCTATCCTGGTCTATAAGTTCCTGATTCAGTGTATCAACTTTAGTAGCTTCATCATTCCTCGTTAGTTTTGACGTCGATGAGCTTCTTGTGTCTGGTTTCTTAACATTGATCATCTTCTCTTCAGAAACCTTGGTTCTCTTAACAACAGTGTCACTCTCGTCATCACTACTTTCACTTTCACTATCACTATCTCGTCGTATAACTTTGGCTCTTTGACCCTTTTGAACTCGCTTTTTGAACATTTGGTGGCGTTGATGTTTCTGATAAAAAAAAGTGTCAGAAAGTTTATGTTCTTTTTTATGTACTACGAATTCGCGAAAATTTAGCAAGGTCTTTGGCTTTGCGAGTGAAGAGAGTGAAGAGAATGAGAGAGAGGCACGTGAGTTTTCTGTAAAGTGAACAAGAATTGAAGTAGAGGCTGCGAATCCAGGAATCGATAGCTCTCTCTCTCTCTCTCTCTCTCTCTCTCTCTCTGTCTCTTTGCCTCTTGAGCTATCGTTCTCGAAAACTTCTCGATGACGTCATCACCCTGCCACCTGCCACCTGCCACTTCTGGCAAACGAGTAAAATTAAGTGCGCAAGGGTTACGCAGCCTTGGCAGGCAATTCCCAATGGCTGCGAAAAAAAGGGAGGAATTTCATATAAAGTCTTTCCCAAGTTTTGGTTCAAAGTTGCCCCAAACACGTCCCAATTGTACCTGCTGACATTGAACGCGCCCTCCATCATGTCCATTGTCAACTCAGAATTCTCCACGGTGTCTAAGGGCTCCGCATACCAGACCGACGGCAAGCCGCTGTCCAAAGAGGCCCTGTACAAGGCCAAACTGAAGTATGGCATTTACCATAACCCATCCACCAAGTCCACCGGCTTTGAAAACGCCACCAGTGCCTCAGATTCTGCAGCCTTGTTGGCATCCACCGCAGACTTGAAAGTCGAGCCATATAAGAGAACATTGGCCACAGATGCTCAAACCGCTGCCCTATTTGCCAAATCCGAACCTCCAAAGAGGTGGACTAGAGATACTGTGGACTTTGATGCCACATCTGCGGCTCAAAGCGCCAAAACCGCTGCATCAAACGAGCTACATTACAAAGTTGATGCTGATTCGTCAAGTGCTGCTAGTGCTGCTCTGAGACAAAAGAATGCCTCTTCCAAACTTACTCCAGCGGTAGCCCCACCTAATGGCTCTCACAGTGCTGCCCATGCAGCTTTAGGCCAAAACGCAAGATCCTTGACTTCTACATCCTCCAATTTGGCCTCCTTATACGAATTCGATGCTGTAAGAAATGGCACTAAGAAACCAGAACATATGTTAAACTTGTCCAAGATCACCGCTATGTCTGAGCAAAGAGCCAGCACTTTAATCTCACAAAGAACCAATCCAGAATGGGATGCTTCAAGAAGTGGTCTACAAACCAAGAAGATCGACGATAAGCTATTGGAGGCCTTTGCCGCTAGTGCTGCTCTAAGCTCTCAAGGTTATAAGGCTCCTGAAGATCCAAACTTGGAAGCCAAAGCCATTTACAAGAATTCATTGGTTGACCCAAAGGTTTTGAACTTGGCCTCTTTGAAAGCAGCTGCCACTTTGAAAGGTGTTGATAAGTACTTGGGTGAGAAGTATCCAACTTACAAATCTGTTGATTACAATAAGATTGCTATTGAGATTGCTAAAAAACATCAAGAAAGACGTGCAGCTGACCCAAGACAAGGTAAGATTGACGTTGGTGGTGGTCTCTTCATGTCTCAAGCTGAGTTGGACCAAATTGCCTCCAGGTTCGTCAACCCACTGCTAGAAGATATCAACTTGAAAGCTGAAGCTCAAAGAAAGAAAGATGCCGAAATTGCTGCTGCCCAAGAAGAACATAAACGTGCTCATGAAGAGTTCAAGGCTCAAGAGAAGGCCAAGAAATTGGAAGAAAAGAGGCAGAAGGAAGAAGCCAAGGCCCAGAGAAGAAAAGAACTTGAAGAGGAAAAGGCTAAACAACTGCAAGCCAAGAAGGAGTTGCAAGAGTTGAAAGGTAAAGAGTTGAAAGAACATGAGGACATTTTGAAGACCAAGCAAGAAGAAGATGAACGCAGAACTAGAGAATTGCTTTCCAAGAAGCAAGCTCATGAAGAAAAACTGACTAGTGAATTTAACGAAGCTGAGGCTCAACGTCAAGCTGAATTGGAAGGCTTAAAGACAGAACGTGAACAAAAACTTGCACCAATCTTGAAAGAGCTGAATGAAGAAACTGACAAGTTGCACTTGTTAGAATCTGAAAAGAAGGCTGTTGAAGAAATCACTGCTTCCCAGGTGTTGAACATTGAAAACTCTAAAAAACTGATTGAATCCTCAAAGACCGAATTGACCGCATTGGATGAACAATTGGTAGTCCTAAAAGAGGAAATTACCAAAGCTACGACTGAAAAGGAAAAACTGGCCAAAGAACATGAAGTCACAGCTAAGGAAACTGAAATTGCTGTCAAGAAGGCAAAAGAACTTCAACTAGAGAATGATTTAAAGAAATTGGAACTAGATCAAGAAAAGAGCGCTGTTGAAACCGAGAAGTTACAGCTTCTCCTGGAATTGGAAAACGAAAAGATCGATGCCTTACATGATGAAAAGCAAATCATTGAAACATTACCACCATCTGAAGAAGAAAAATTGAAAGAAGCTGAAAGTTCAAAGAAGCAAATTGTCACTGGCGAAGGTGTTAAACCCCTTGAGGAACCAAAATTAGAAAAGACATTCACTGGTTTTTCACAAGGTTCAAACGACGAGAGAGTTATAAATGATTCAAAAGAATCCTCAAGTGATGCTGCGACCGCTGGAAAGAAGAAGAAGAAGAGTTTTTTCAAAGAGTTCTTCTAGATGAAGATCAATTATTGTTTGTACATTAGTTTCAATTTCTTGAAAAAAAGTTTTCATACATGTGTTTTTATATCATTTTTATCTTAATTACTGTGTGTTCTATGACATTGTTTTATTGGTTGATCCTTTGACTGGACGTTAATACTAGCTGTACAAGTTGTTTGAGATATTACTAAAGGTTTGTAGTCCGTCCTTGTTCCCTATAAATACGTGCGATGGTTTTTTAGATTCAATATCGTTATTCATAATTATATTAATTTTCATTTGTGGACGTCTGCACCCACTTTATATCTGAAATACCAATAAACGATACCCATACCCAACACAGTACAACCAGTGACAGGGAAGACATAGTATGGATACCCATCACCATTTGTTTCCTGATATGATTGGGCTGGTGGCACGAATGGGAATAATGCTAAGAAGATATTCGACATCAGGAATATGAGAGAGACCAACCAGTATGAATTCCATTGATGTTCGGCATCCAGATCAGTACCCCAGTGCTCTTTGACTTTGTAGTATTGCAAGTAGAATAATCCCAGTGTGACAAATGTGTTAACCCATGTCCCTGGGTAGGAATACAAGTTCACCACTAGTTGATAGATACCACCATTTGGGGGAACCACCAACACAATCACAGTCACAACCCAGTGTAAGATCATGGAGTTGGATAATTTGGAAAAAACTTTACTGAATGGTATTAAATCTTCTTTGGCCAATTGTTGATTGATTCTTGAATGTGAGAATGAAACAGCTAGGACGTTACCGAAATTGGATAATGAGATCAAAATTGGTAATAAACGTGAGGATAATGATTCACCGAAGATCTTGGTGAAGAAGATGCCAGCAATTAAAACACCTGATTCTTTGAATTCTTCCTTTGGAATCACCAAATAGTAACTCAAAATGACTAAAAAGTATAGAACGGTGGTGATTGCCACAGATAGGGGAGCTGCAATTTTTAAAGTCTTGTGAGGGTTCTTGATCTCTGAAAGAACATAGTTGGCATTCTCCCAACCTTTAAAGGAGTAAATCACTTGTAACAAACTGACACTCAAGTTGTAACCTGTGCCTTCGTAACCTTTATAATTATCCCATATGTTTTCAAAATTAGAAGTCGGTGGGATATCAATCACACCGATCCAGGCACCTAGGCCACAGATGATAATGAACATCAAGATCAAAATCTTGGTAAACCCCAAAAAGGTGAAGATTCTTGTACTGAACTTCATATGATAAACATGCAAATAGATACTCAAAGTGATAATACTGACACCGATCCAACGAGCCCACCAATCACTCAAGTCATAAAACCCAAAGGCATACAGCACATATTTACCCAATGCATAAGAATTACCAGAACTGAACCCCAACAGTACGATTTGGAAGGCATACACGTTCTCTATCAAGTACTTTGGTGTTCTCCAGACTCTTTGTAGGTAGTTCTTCTCACCGCCATTCACAGGTGGCATGTTCAAGCCAAATTCTAAGTACACTGATAACCCACAGAAGGTGACAATACCACCGATAAGCCAAAGGATCAAAGAGGCCCCGATGTTACCTGACAGTGTGAAGATCAAGGCCGGAGTAGAAAAGATCCCAGTACCAATCATTTTGTTGATGATTAGGGCCATTGTGGAGGCGGTTGTTAAATGTGGCGCATGGTGCTGAGTGGGCAGCAACGGTAGTCCTTCTGGAAGTATCACTGTAGTGACTTTAGTTGCCTTTTTCATACTTTCTGTGTCGATTTATAAGGTGCGTTTGACCTTTTAGTTGCCACAATGACTGTGTATTACACTGATTTTTTAAAGGATGAGCATTAATCACGTGAAGGCCAGGAACGAATATGTGGCATTAACAAAATCTCTCCACAGATAAGATTGTTACCGTGGTTACCATTGTTACATGATTAAATAAGGATAAATAGTTGAGATGTCAAGTCTAGTCCAGCCCAAGAGACTCTCTCTGGGACTGTGATCCTTCAAAAAATAATGGTTTGGCCCCTAAAGAAGTGACTCTGGTACTGTGTCTTTCATCTTCCTCGTCATTTTAATCGTCAGTGACATAGTGGTTGGAGATTCTGTTGTCCCAGATGGAAGAGGCACCTAATTCTCTGTATTGTTCCGAAACTGTCCATTTGAATCTGACTTGGATGTCCAAGTTCTTCTCCAAGACGTCATATAAGTAGTTAAAAATCACTGAGGATTCTTCAGGTTCCAAGTCTTTAATTCTAAAAGTGTGGGATCTATTGACGAACAAGGCCTTCCAACCGGTGACCGGATGAGTGACAACCAATGGATGCTCTGTCTCAATATGTTTGCAACGCCTAATAAGTCCTTGCGGTCGTAGTACTTGTGAGCAGATCTGTGCATGGCGACTTTACCATCCAAGAACTTTTGGAATCAGGAGACAGTTTGTCATAAGCAGCATAACCTGGAGTCCAAGCAGTGTCACCAGGTGTAAATGGGTCAAATGGGTCAAAGCTGGAAGTAAGTGGTCCAAGTCAGTGTGCTTACCACCCTTTTGTTGAAATCTAATATCTTTGTTGTTTCTATTGAACTTACCCCAGATGGTGGTGATACCAGTTGGGCCAGCGACGCCTTCTAACGGAACTTGACCAGCCAAAGGATGCCTTTCAACTTCATTGGAGAAGAACTTGCCAAGTTCCAGTTGCTTTTGTGGAGCCAGGTCTTGGTTTCTAAAGAAGACAACAACACGTTCAGAGACTAATAGTGCTAAGTCGTCCAACTCCTTTTCGTTCAAATCACCAACTTGAACACCAATTAACTCGGTACCAGCGTATTTAGTCAGGTGTTTCACTTCTTTGGCCTTGGAGAGCAAGGCTTTCTTTTCCTTATCAGCGTTCTTACCACGTTCAATGTAGCTCTTTTCCAGCATTCAACTCATCACGGATTCTTTCAGCATTGTCAAGGAACATAGTCAAGTTTTCTGGACGTGTTGGATACCCTTGTTTATAATCAATACGGTACTTTTTGAATCTTTTCTGGGTGGGTTCTGCTAAATCATGAGAGAAATCATCACCAAACCCATCTTTGAACCCATTAACGTTCTTCAATTCGACTTGAATAGTGGTTGGTTTCTGCCTGTCCTTTGATAGTTTCAAATTGTTGTACTTGTCGATGTTATTGACATTGTTTTGTAGAGCGGTGGTAGCAACTGCAATTGGATCCATGATGATTCGGTTGAACTGTTTGAGATATTCGAACCTTATCACAGAGTTAACAATATTTGTGAGTTCAAGGTTCCTTATATACAGAATAACTGCTTTGTAATTCAAACGCCACAACGCTTGCACAACTGTGAGTTTACCCTCAAACTCTAATTGATCTCCTTTTTCTTTTGAGTTAGCAATACCCAGGCTGACTTATAAACTGTGGTTTATTCGCTATTTCTAGCGGTAGTGTATAGTCAGGATTATATCCCAATGGGGAAGGAGGGATAGATGGATCCACAATTCGGAATTCAGTTATTGCTTGCAATCTGTGGATCTTCTATCGAAGTTGAAGAAGCAGCAGATTATTTGGTGTGTTTGAGTAGTGTTTGGTGGCAATAAAGTACAGTTTTATTGTTTGGGAACTCGAATATGACGTTTGTGTTGACTTCATGTGCTTGCAACGAAATTCCGTCCATAATAGGCAAAGCTGCCAACCAGGCATATAATCATTGGAGGACTAAAATAATGTAAGATGTTTGTTTCCTGGCTCCACTGAAAAGCTTAAAGTCGTGATGATCCTTCAGTTCATGGTGCAAACAAGGATTTAGTGATATCTCGTTGCAAATTGTAATTGATAAAGCTGTTAGAGGTTGATCTCTGAATGAGTTATATCAACTGCTACGAAATCATCAAGAGGGATACATCAGGTTTAAATGTTTGTTGTATTTCACTTTTCCAAGAATAATGTTGGTTGATGTCTATTTATGAGCTGTAGAGCATTTCCTGTTGCTTCTCTCCTATTAAACATCAGACTTTCACTCATGTCACTAAATCCAACATGTGTTGGGCATAATCAGTTTTTCTGGTTCATCAACAAACAGGAAGAAAACAAACTGACACAACAGAACCAACCGAGTTCTTCCCCAACCAAAGTGCACTCTCAGATGCAGTTTCTTCGAAGAGGCCGCTCCAGAAGTCGCAGAGCCTCCACCAACGACGCAGAGGCAAACCAGCAACGAAATCAACCACCGAATGATGGCATCAGAACAAGAAGAGCCTCGATCAACACACCATCAGCCACAACGCCTCGCTCGCCATTGAACACAGGTGCGCTCCCTACCGGCCCTACAGGCTCACTAGGCTCACTAGGCCCACCAGGGCTGCTGAGGACTCTGAGTGAGGAGACTCTGACAACCAACATCCTGCACGACTCTGGCAATTATGTGTCTGGGCCACTTGATGAATCAATGATAAGAGCATTAGACAGCACAATGTCTTCAGCAGCTTCGATTGCCGACACAGTGGTGGATCTGGTGCTGGGACACTCGTTCACAGAGTTCAGCGAGGTCAGATTGGTGCCCGTTACTTCGATCTTGTTCCAAAAGGGAATCTTCATCTTTCCATCAGAGGCATCCTTGACCCTGTTCAAATCACATAGTAGGAATGTCCCACTGGAGTTGAGGAAAGAAGGCCTGGGTATGCCACTTCTCCAATGCGTCTCTCCCATGCTTTCCACATTCAAGAGAAGCAGTCCCATTATGGTGTTTTATAAGTATAAACCTCCACGATGTGAAGGTCCATTGACAACAAAGAATGAACACGGTATTGAGAATCCCAAGGTTGAGTATTGCCGTGTATTCTTCAAGCACTTCAGAGATGGGACAGCCAAATATTACCTGAGGTTCTTCCCCAACGGTAATGTCACAACTGATGACCCTGACAACTTTGAAGTGATCTTGATGTCAAGTTCCAAGATACCATGTTTTGATACAAAATATAGAAATACTAGGATGAGGTGGTTAGGTACCACAATGGCCTATTCAACTTATGGTTCTGGTTTCTTCAAATTGCAAATCCTGAGTGAGGAATCACCCTCTCTGTTGGATGGGCTAGACCTGTCAGACCCAGATTGTCAACCTTCAACCTCTCAAATCCCATTGGTGACCAGTGACATACTGGCCCAATTATCATCATTCCCACCAGTTGCGAGGTTTAGCGATCATGACTCCACTACGATTCCAAAGAAACTAATGACAAGACTCGGTGATGTTAAACTTATCGAGGTTGCTAGCGATCGTGATAGGAATAGCATCAAGAGTGTCCCTGGGTGTTCGTTGGTCTTGACAGTGATGTCCATAGTCATTAGGGATCAAGAAGTCAAGAAGAGTTATGGTAGTTCAAGATCTTCTGACTCAGCGACCAGTGCCAATGTCTTCTACTAATGAATGAATTTATGACCGAAATTGATGACCCATGCCCCTGGCTAAGTGGCTATATATCTTACATGCAAGCACAGGCTCTTGTGTCATTTATCACTTTCTAAAATCTCCCCATCGACACTATAAAACTCCAGGTCTCTCCCCGTGAACGTTTTCCCATTAGCCTCATAAATGGTGCACTTCTCATAAAGTGGAACATACAAGTGCAATGACACTGCGGTTTCCTTCCCCTGGTTGGACATGCGGTGTAGGCCAATCTTATCAGTGATGTATGTCACTGCATTTGGTTGAACCTCAGTGGACCTTTTCAAAGACATGTCCCTCTTCTCAGTGGACTCGGCAGTGTTCTCATAAAGTTGTTCATGTATTGTCCCCTTCAGCACTTTCACGAAGCAGTTGGATTGAGGATGGTCGTGGATTTCGGAAGACTTGCCAGGCTCCCAGACCAACACAAGGAGATTAGCTATGTCTGATACCTTGGTGACCAAATTTCTCGTATACTCTTTCTGCTGGTCCCTCAGGGCGAACTTGCCCCATTGGGCCTCGTCACTCTGGTATAATCTCAGTAAGTTCAGCGTTGTCTTCACATCGACCTCCTGCCTTGTCTTTGCATCTTTCAAAACGGTCTTGAGGTCAGTGATGAGGTTATCTAAGCTGTTTTGCTCAAAAAGGGTGAAGTCCTGGGTCTTAGAATAGCACCTTATATGGAGAGGCCCTGTTCCATATCTCAAACGGAGGCTGCTCCTTGTGGAATGTGCAATTCTCAGCATCGCTTGGAAATAGTGCGAGCTGTGGCGATGAAAGTAGTTAGTACTGTTAATACAAAGATGACACTTATTTTCACTTTCTTCACGATAAGCATCTTTTGATATTGTCGCTTGTCGCTTAGATCCACCATTTCGAGAAACGGAGATGATTCGAAGTGAACAAATTTGCCACAAAATCAACTTCTCAGCGCGTTAAAGAGTATTTACCTTAAATAATGTTGTCCTTGTTAAGGGAGCATTTAGTTAATAAGCTGCTCATCTGTGAGGAACGTGTCAGATACTAAAGAGGGAGGCATTTCAGAATCGGCTATAGTTATTATTTGTATGGAAACAAAGATACTACAATACTTTATCAATTAGAAGTCATAAATCAACATCCTCAGCATACCTGGTATTAAGAAACAAGTAGTAGTAGTAGTAGTAGTAGTAGTAGTAGTAGTAGTAGTAGTGGTGGTCTTTAGAAGAAATGTGTCACTTCTTCTATATATCCGAGGGCCACATTACATCACGTGAGTCATCTTACTTTCATCCCCGGTGTAAATGAGTGTGTCCCCGATCGATTTCTCTCGAATTATCTCGAACTTTTTCCTAAATTTTGAAAAGTTCAAGTCATCGCTAAACACTTCAAATAGACACTTTCCACATATTTATCACACTTATTTTGGGTTTCCCTATTACCTTCACCATCAATTTGGCACTCTCCCATCTCATAATATCCACTTCACATCTTTTTCAAGACCCTTAATAACCTATTTCAAACAACTTTCGTTGCATTTTCACAGGTTGTTCCTTGATAACCAGTCATACACAATGGTTGCCCCATTATTTAACCAAATACCTAGATTACAATGCCAGATAGGTAGAATCTCCAAGAGGGCACTCTCAATGATACCTAGGGCCCGCACAGCTGCTTCCACTCCAAGAGTCAGACTCCCAAGTAGACCAATTCATAGATCCTTCCATGCTTCCTCTAAGCTACTGATTGATGATCCATACAAGACTTTAGGTGTTGACCGTAATGCCTCCTCTTCAGACATCAAAAAGACCTATTACAAATTGGCAAAGAAGTACCATCCTGATATCAATAAGGAAGAAGGTGCTGAGAAGAAATTCCATGATATTCAGGGCGCCTATGAAATCTTATCAGATCCAGAAAAGAAGCAACAGTATGATCAATTCGGTTCTGCTGCCTTTGACGCTAATGGCGGCTCCCAGGGCGCTGACAACCCGTTCGGTGGCTTCCATGGCTTTGGTGGCCAGGCGGGTAATCCGTTCGGCGGTCAGGGTGGTAATCCATTTGGTGGGTTCAATATCAATTTTGAAGATTTGTTCGGTGGTGGTGGCTTTGGTGGTAGATCCCAAAACTATGCCACTGAGTTTAAAGGTTCCTCCATTGAAGTATTGAAACAAATCTCATTGAAGGAAGCCGTTTTCGGTATAAAAGATTTCAAAGTCGGTTACACTGCCCTTGACGCATGTAATGTTTGTGACAGCACAGGTTTGAAACCGGGTGCTAAGAAATCAACTTGTCCAACTTGTGGTGGTACTGGTTCTCAGGTGCATTACAGTCAAAACGGTTACCAAATGGCCTCTACTTGCCACTCATGTGAAGGTACTGGTGTCATTATCAATCCATCTGACGCTTGTTCCTCATGTCATGGTGAAGGTGTCAAGGAAGAATCTAAATCAACAACAGTCGACCTACCACCTGGTCTATTGGATGGCCAGGCTTTGAAATTAGCAGGGTATGGTGATTCTCCAAGAGTGACAAAGGGTCCAGGTATCCATCTGCGCAAGGGTGATTTGAATATCAGAATTAGAATCAAAACTGACCCACGATTTAGTCTGAAGGGTGCTGATATCGTTTACAACGCTGAGATCCCATTCACCACTGCTGCTTTGGGTGGTGTTGTGGAAATCCCAACCGTTGACGGTCCAAGTGTTCGACTAAGAGTGGCATCAGGTACAGAATCTGGCAGAACAGCATCCGTCTCAGGTAAAGGTTTCCCAAGACGTAACAGAATCGAGGACCGTGGTGACTTGGTTGTCAAATATAAAGTCAAGGTCCCAAGACCAACTTCCAGCGCCCAAACGGTACTATTAGAGGCACTAGCTGAGCAAATGGGCGACACCACGGCCAAACGCACAAACAACTGGGCCTCTGCAACAGAATCACAAGAGACTAAACTCGAAGATGACAAAGACCACCCAAGCAACTTGGAGAAGATTGAAAAGTTCTTGGGCAACGCATTCAAGAAAATCAGAGGGAAATAAGAGACGTGCCCAGATGCCCAGAGACTGGAGACGTTGTATATACCAGCTGAATACATGTATATAAGACAGCGATGCAGCTAATTATAGAAACCCAGCCAGTAACCACGGTTTCAAAACTCGACGCGTCTTCATTGTCAAAAGAAGGAAATATCGACGCGTCAGTTCGCGCAAATTACCGAATCGGGGAGTGTCCTGCCAAAATGGCGTTTCACAAAAACAAAAACCGAAGATCCGGGAAATGAAAGAAAACATTTCGCCAGTTCTGAAGTTATTCCACGGTAGTTTCCCTTGTTTGTTGTTTGCGTTGTGCTGAAGACGTTCCAGGACACTCTCTTTTCCCTGCTGATCTTCCTTTAGTGGTTGTTTCCCAGATTACGCTCGTTTTTTCATTTTTGTCATACCACCACTCCTTGTTCAAATAGTTCGAACCACAATTCAACTTTCGTCATGAGTACGCATGCTGACCTAGAAGATGGCTTCGATGATGTCTCCATTGACAACGTTGCGGAGCTCAACGCCAGCGAAAAGCACTACCCAGCTCATTCCTCGTTGAACTACTTGTACAGGAAAAACAGAAGCATCCAGTATGTCAACTCCACTGATTCGTTCTCCAATTACAGATCCACCCAATCGCTCATCAACAACCATTCACATGACCAGATCAACAACCAGAACGTACCGAAGAGCAGTCCAGAGAAGATGGAAAATCCTAAGTCAGAACCAAGGCCCAGTTATTCACCATCAAAGAAACTTAAGGCTCATAGAAACTTGAAAAAGGAAGACCTTGAGGACTTCGGTAGCATTGGAAACTCAGACGATGAGCTGGACGACTCCACGATTATTTTTGATGTCCCCCTCTCACAGTCATTAGCCCAGTTGACAAACCGTCAAAAGCCAATACCACCAAAACTCTCTTCCTTCACCTCAGAAAGTACTAGACAATCATCTTTGATGAGTTATAACCATTATTCAAGTGACCAAGATTCGGAATCATATGAAGCAGATATCTTGACAAGAGATGCAAAGAGATTGACTTATGAATTCACACAGAACAAGGTTGTTTTAGCTGTTCAAGAATCGCAGATGAGACGTGATGCCATTGAAAAGTTTGATAGAACAAAGAGTTTAGATGGCGATCTTCCTAATAGCAAGTTGAAGGAGAAGTTTGTTTCAACTACTAGACCAAGTTATCTACCTCCAAAGGACAAGAAAGAAGCTACTGAACATCTGCGTCAGATGAAAGAATTCAAAACGCAGGCAATCAAGACTGAATTGAAACTAGAAAGGGCCAAACTGAAGGAGATCAAAGATAGAAATAGAACTTTATCCAAGGATGCAGTCACATGGGAAAAAGAGGTTATGCCGAATTTTCAACAGAAGATTCAACAAAGTTCAACAAGAGAGTTATGGTGGAGAGGTGTTCCTCCAAAATTTAGAAAGAATGTTTGGTCCAGAGTTGTTGTGAATAGATTCCTCGATTCAAACACTTTGAGATCCATCAAAATGAAGTCAGTGAAAATCATAAAAGAGAATGATGATATTGTGAAACAGATTAGAGAAGACATCAGCAGGACATTCCCAGATCTTGGTGTTTTCCAAAATGAGTACTTTGAAGATCTACAGTTGATCCTTGTGATGGTTTCACAATACAAGAAATATGACCGGGGTATAAATACATTGGCTGCTGTGATCTACTACAATATCTTGGACGTTGACAAGACCATGCTTATCTTGACAGGTTTATTACAAAAACACCTGATGAAGATCCTTTATAATGATGAGAAACATGAGTTTCAAGAAGAATCACAGTCATTCCTAAGAACTTTTGCCAAATTGAATCCAAGATTATACGAGCACTTCCATACCGTCCAAAAGATTAACCCAAGGGATTATCTGTTCCCATTATTGAAACCAATTTTTTCTAGCTTATTAGACATTGAGATCTGCTCTCTTATCATAGATGTCTACATCTTTGAAGGTGATTCAGTGCTCTGGAGATGCGTCTTAGGTTTGTTTGAACAAATTGGATATAAATTATACGGCAATAAGAAGGAAATCTTGGGTGTTATTGGTTGGGATGCACTAGCAGAACTAAATAAAGATAATGGTGATAGTTGGTGGAGATATTTAGATGTTGGTGATGAGTATGAGTTCATGAATACAGTTAGACAGGTTCTAAAGAAACAACCAGATTGAGGACAATTTCTCAAAATATCAATATGATACATAGCTTTTGGTATTTCACAGGTATCCAACATTGTAGAGCTTTCTTGTAAGGTATTAATATTACTATAAACTGTTTGAACTGTTTTCTTTCGTTATTCTAAGGCAGATTGGGCATCTTTTAAGGCGCTCAACAAGTTGTTACCATCTTCTGGAGTCTTGACTTGTGCAAGGTAAGTTTCAATCTTACTCCCATTAGCAGCGGGTATTCTAACCATATTGCCCTTTCCGATTGTCTCATATTTGAAACTCTTAACAACGGCGATATTTAAGATGACTCTATTCGAGCCATCTGCACGCACCAGGATTCTTGACTTGCTGGTGTCTTTATGCTTTAAAACTTTCAGGTCACCAAGACCTTTTGATTCATAACCTTTCGTCTCGGTGTTGAATAATTGGATCTTGGACCTCTTGGTGTATAAAAGCTCCTCATCTTCTTCACCTGTTTTCTCCTCAACTTTATCCTTCAGTTCAGCGACTTTGAAATCACCTTTAACTTCTGCTTCCTCAACCTTTTCATCAACATCATCATTCTTAGGTTCAGTTGTTGGAGCTGATGTAGCACTGGCTGATTTGTTGAAGTTGAAAGAAAATTGGGAGCTTGAGCCAAAAGTTGACCCTGTTGAGCCGTTGTTTTGGCCAAAAGTGAAAGCAGGTTTAGCAACAGACTCTGTGCCTGATGATGATGTACTACCGAAAGTGAAAGCTGATTTTGGAGCTTCGGTGGAAGTGGAAGTGGAAGTGGAAGTGGAAGCGTTTAGGCCAAATGAAAAGGCAGGTTTGGCTGATTCATCATTCTTTTCCTCGGCAGGTTTACCGAAGGTGAAAGTTGGCTTTGTAGGATTGTCTTTCTTATCATCGGCCTTTTGACCAAATGAAAAGGGTAAGGTAGGTTTTTCTTCATCATTGGATAGATTAATTGGTTTCCCTGGAGACCAAGTAAAGTTATTTGAGGAAGAGCCATCTAGATTGAAGGCTTTCTTTGGTTCTTCCTTTTTCTCTTCAACTGCTTCTTCTTTCTTCTCCATAGGTTTCAACTTGAATGGTGAATCAAAGTTTTTGGATGTAGTAGCTGTGAATGAGAAAGTTGGACCCGTGCTTGATGGAGCAGAAGTCTGTGGGGCATCTTTACTCAATTTGAAGACACCATCTGAAGTGGAAATTGGCTTCTCAACGTTAAACGTTGGGCCTTCGATCTTAATACTGTCATCACTGTCATCTGAATCGACATCTATGACATCTGGACTTTCTTCCTTCTTTTCCGGTGTTTTTGAATCCTCTTCAGCTTTCTTCTGCCCAAAAGAGAATGACGGTGTGGATGCTGGAGCAGTACTAGAAGTTGAAGGTAGTGAGAAGGTTGGTTTGGCAGCAGCACCAAAGTTGAAAGTTGGTTGCTTAGTCTCTGGAGCAGGTAGAGCCTTTTGTACATCTTTCTCTTCAATTTGATCAGCGTCCGGAATGTCTAGATCGTTTTCAATTCTATCATAGTAATCAATATACTTACGTAGGATTGGAGTGAAGTTTGCAACTGGGTTTGAACCTCTCTCTTGTGTAATTTTTTCATAAAATGTATCATTCAATGCTTTAATCTTGTTTGGTTTATCTGTATTTTTGGTGGACACTAATGAAGTGCTGTTATTTTCTTTGCTTTGGTTATTGATGAATGAGAACACAGCTTGCGATTTGGACTCTTCTGACTTAGCTTCTGGAGCCTTGAAAGCTGGGGCACTCGTGGTACCAAATGAAAAGGCAGGCTTGTCGGCAGTTGTTGAAGAAGTGGAGGAGCCAAAGGCAGAAAATGGGTTGGCAGGCTTATCTTCGCCACCGCTACTTGATGATGTGGCAGGCTTGCCAAAGCTGAATCCGAACCCCGATGACGATGGAGCAGCAGCACCAGGAGCACCAGATGCTGTTGATGGTGGAGCACCTGTACCAGTTCTACCAGCTAGCCTACCTCTTGGCTTAAGGATCTTTCTCTTGGCCAGCACCTCAGCGGAGGCTCTGCTAGGACCGATTGGAACTTCGTCTTCCTCGTTCTCGAACTCATGGAGGTTTTCTCTTGTGACTTGTTCACCAGCTCTGCGTTTACTTGACATTGTTTATATTTGATTGCTGTTGTGGCAAGTGCTTCTTTCTTATAATTGACCAGAAATTTAAGTGACTATAGTTCCAGCTTATTCACAAGCACAATTAAGTAGTGAATTCGGCCAGCAGTTGCGTTGGAATGTCCAAGAAACGTCTCTTGATGTACCATTTGGCTGTCGATTCATTTCATTTGTTTTCATTTCCACAAATTTTTAAGGAAGTCTGCCATTTCGCGCAAGTGTCGCTAAGAGGGCTATCTGAGATCACTTATCGTACATCACGTGGTGTTTTAGCAGGGCTTATTTCGCGGTTTTTTGCTTTTTAAATTCTTTGTTGGTGTCAGGATGTTGTGTTGAGTGACACATTCGCTAATGGCAGATAACTCTTTTTCAAAGGCATCCGCGAACATTCCCGAATTCGGTCGGAAATCCCTGGTTCGAGCACCGTCGACGATAATCAATGAAAAACAAATTTTTGTTTGAAATAAACCAACTTCATTAAACATTGAACTCACAGCAACAAGCAAAAAGTATGTGACACAGACACCTATGAACGTTGGAGGGAACAGAGGTCCTTAAGCAAGAGAGTGTACCCACAGTGAAAATCGGAGAAACGAGGAGAAATGTGTCTACTATGACAATGGCATCACCAATAACTGCCTATATTTGAAGAAATTTTCCAGTTCAATAAAGACAGACCAGAACGTATTGAAGAAAAGGCTTGTTTGAAGAGTGGTAGCATGAAATAAGTTTACAGTCACACGGTAAGAAGACACAAGTATTGTAAGCCACCAAGAAATCAGATTTAATCCATTTTATATCAATCTTGAAACCAGCAACATACAAACACACATCTGAAGCATAATGACTATCTGTCCTCTGAGCCCCAACAGACGCTAAAACCGAGCGAACATGTATACTAACAACGTTTCTAGTGGCTCCAAAAGTTCAACAATCCAAAGCTGCCAAAGCTGCTGCCGCCATGGCCGGTGGTAAGAAATCCAAGAAGAAGTGGTCCAAAGGTAGAGTTAAAGACAGAGCTCAACACGCCGTCATCTTAGACCAAGACAAATACGACAGAATTGTCAAGGAAGTCCCAACCTTCAGATACATCTCCGTTTCCACTCTAGTTGACAGATTAAAAATTGGTGGTTCTGTTGCCCGTGTTGCCATCCAACAATTAGAACGTGAAGGTGCCATCAAAGCTATCTCAAGACACTCTTCCCAATTAATCTACGTCCGTGCTACCGCTTCTGATTAAATTATGTCTGAAATAGCTTAATCATTAATGTACATTGTATTAACGATATTTATAATGGTGTAACCTTCTTTTTTACTTGTATACTTGAATACTTGATATCTTTGATATGATTGATTTATAGCTTCGC
The DNA here is from genome assembly GCA_030582435.1 of Taiozyma onychis. NCBI lineage: Eukaryota > Fungi > Ascomycota > Saccharomycetes > Phaffomycetales > Wickerhamomycetaceae > Taiozyma > Taiozyma onychis. The sequence goes on from JAKTWU010000231.1 coordinate 42,326, forward strand.
AAGTACACACAATATATCCGAAACCACTGTAGAAATGTCTATGGCTACAGTATCAAACACGAACTCGCTATAACACTCACAACACGCTCCAACTGCCACGGTCATCAAGTCGTTAGTGGTAGCCCTAATTGCTTTCAAGATGGGGTTACCCTGTCGTTAGTTCGCTGATAAATTTTTCAATTTGTTCGTAATTCCTTCCTTCTTCAACAACTTCCAACCACAAAACACAGAGAAAAAGGTATGTCCCACAAAGACTGACATGATTCCAATCTCTCCTTGATGATTATAACCCTTTTTTTATCATTGACTGAGGAAGTATATGCAGGACACAAAATAATTAGGAATTCTTCGTTTATGATTTCGAGAGATTGGTTAACAGCTTCTACTCTTACAGGCTTTAAAACTAGAAAGTTTTACTAACCAACTTTCCAGTATGTTTCAACTATAAATGATTATCCCTTTTGTTTTGTGCTTCTCCTGATGAAATCTTCACATCTTTGTCCCGGTGAATACACAGTGTGCCATGGATAAAAACATGCATCACCATCTGACCTTTTGCACAAGGATTAATTGGAATACGATTGACAGTCTTTGTGAGGACTCTTTAACTAACAAATTGATAGGAAACGGAAACTATATTTGATGTTGATCACTGATCTTTTGTGATTTATATTGATAAGGTAAGTCGGGAATATGGACTTCGCTATAAATGTGTTTTTACCTGATGATACAAATTAATCAGTTCTGCTTCTGAACCAAAAATTTCATGAAGATAACATTATTACCAAAAGCTCAATATCTGACATAAAAACACTATAGGTGACCCCCATTTGATCCATTTATGGGATCGTTACTAACAGTTCTTTCAAGTTTTAACTTCTTTAAAATCTCATATATACAATCATATCGAAACATTGTTGTAGCGATGAACTTTCTAATACCGATAGCTTCGACGTAGATACTACGTATGCACGATTAAAACTAATAAAACATAGAATTACAAGTCCAAAAGACTGATCAAGCTTTGCCTTGTGTTTGACTGATTTCATTTCTGGCTTTCTGTTGGATCTCTCTCAATTTCCTGTACTCGTCACTTTGTTGAGCCTGGTTTGATAGTTCTTCAGCTGCGATTTGAACCCTGTTGCGTTCAGGGATGGTTTCAGATGGCTTTTCATATGATGAGACCCTTGGAGCAGATGGTTGAGAAATACGACCACTGGCAGGGGTAACGATTTCTTTACCAGAGGAGGAGGTTTCCAAAGATGGTTGTGGAGTTTGTTGTGGGGCCTCCTTTGGGGTGTGTTGTTCTTGTGATTGTGACTCTGAACTCTTTGTAGAATCAGGAGTCTTCTTCTGAGATACAGATTCTAAACCAGCTCTACCAGTGACTGATTGGACACCCGTGGAGAAACCGGCACTAGCAGCAGCGACAGCACCTGTGAAACCAGCATTGAAGTTCTTGTTATAAGTCTCCTCTTTATTCTTGCCTAAACCACCAGGTGGTTTACCTGTGTCAAGAGCTCTGTGCAGGACTTCAACTTTGGTCTTACCAACTTGGACACCTTTGTTCTCAACTTGTTCCACATTTGGATCGGAGCCAACCACTTGGAAACTTTCGGTCTTGCCGATTGGTTTACCCTTATGGCTGTTGCTCTGGGTCTTATTCTCTGGTAATTTTGATTTATAAGTGTCTGGTATTTCGACATTTTCTCTTTCCATAGCTTCTTTGAATTGGAGTCTTCTAAACTCCATAAAATCTTTAACCTTCTGCCATTTCTTTTGGACATCTGGCTTTTGTTTGGAAATGAACTTCTCGTCAATGAAGTCAACAATTTTGAAGATGTAGAATTGCGTGTATGGAGAGAAGTTAACTCTTAACCAGTAGAACCCCAAGTAGATGACCCAGGCAAAACCAGAAGTACCTCTAAACAACAAAGTATCAAACAAAAGAGCGAAAATCACCACGAGCTCAGAAAAGGCAATCAAATGAGACAATTGAGTTTCAAGGTTTAAAACTGGCTTAACATTGAATTCTAACCCCAATTGTAGCAAGGAAATGACATAGTATGGGAATAGCTTGAACACAGAGTTTCTTGAGATTAGCCAAATACCGGCTAAGAGTAAACCCTGAAAGTTTTCAGTGGCCAAGAGAGTAGAATAACCAGGGATATTGGTACCAAAAGTAGTCAGAACAGTGACTGTGTAACTTGTAATGACACCGATAAAGGCCAATCTGTAGGAGATCAGTGGGGTCCACCACCAACTGTGGAACCATCTAGCAGCGTACAACCCGGTGTAAATCGTACCAAAGACCAATGTAACAGCATGACCAGCCAGCCAGGCGTATTTCTTCACAGGTTTAGGCTGAGCCGCCTTCCTTCTCAGGACTCTTCTCGTCTTTTTAGCATTCGCTGGGGCCGGTGGTGTCTCCGGGGCAAGTGCTTCGTAGGCTTCAGCTTTAGGCATCGATACAGGAGGTAATTGAAACTTCACCAGAAGATTTAAAGCTTTAATTGAGGCTTTAGCTTGTGCTTCAAAACAGGTATTAAACACAAATTTCAGGTTCATTGCTTATACCGAGAAGTATATGCGCGAATATTTCCTCTTTGGGAAATATGTATGGGTTTTTCATGAGAATCAAAAGTTGAATTTTGGCGTCAGAGCCACTTTTGTAAACAAACCCGTTCAATTGACCGTGTTTTGTTGTGTCAAATCATCTTTGTTCTATTAGCAGTAACAACATGTCCGAGATCCTATCCACAGACTTCTCCCAGTCGCAACAGCTCTCAGAATTAGAGCTCAAGATCCTACAACAGTACCAACAGCTCGCCATCAGACTGAACAAGCTCTCAGAGTCCATCAACAAGCTGATCAATGTCCCAACTCCACAATTGCTGGAGAACTTACGTGTCATCGAAAGTAAAATCGCCTTGGTGTTTACATTGTTCAAGGCTGCTGTCTACTCACTGTTCTTGCAACAAGAAGGTGCCGAGCCTCAACATTCCATAGATTCCCTACAGGAGTCCACACAGAGTTTCATCGGTTGAAAGTATTGTTGGCTCTATACACCGTCGGTGAGTCTAGGCGTTGAAGATGACGATTCTGCCATCGATACCGGATGATGAGAACTTGGTAACCTCACCGTTGGATTCTTCAAAGACTCTCAATTGGGTGATTGTGTTCTGATGGATAGTCTTCAAGTTGGAGGCGTTCTTTGAAGTAACTTTACCTTTCAAGTCTAATTGTTTAAACATGTTCAAAGCTGAAGTTTCACCGACATCTTCAGCAGAATTTTCATTTGGATCATCGATTGCATAAGCTTCGCCCCAGTTGGACTCATTGCCCTGAAACACCACTGGATGACAATTATGGCCAGCGGCGATGATGGTGGTTTCATCTTTAAAGATCAAAGAGGTGTAAGGCAATGAAGATGTTGACACTGACAAGATTGATCTTGGTGGTTGATCTTGACCATTTGGATAGACAATAGACACTGAGGAATCATGTGAGACGTAACCCAAGACATCGCCACTTGGTGAGAAGGCAACATCATGGATCCAACCACCATTAGAACTAATAAAGTCACCACATAGAGTGTTGAATGGTAATTTTTCACCCCATAATGTAGGTTCTGGTTTAGTATCGATCCCCTTGATGTAACCCGAGAAGACTCTAGCGTGACCGTCGGTGGAACCTGAAGCTATCAAGACATTGTTTGGATGCCACGAGATGGATAAGATGGTTGATCTGATTGGCTTCTTAATATGCTTGGAGATCCACCAATCGTTCTCTTGCTCGAAGTAACAGACGGCAATGACCCTGGCACCGGACCCCACGGCGAATTTGAACCCATTAGGAGACCATTTCACACAGGTGGCGGCCCTGTTGATTCTTAAAAGGACCAATGTTGGCTTGTAAGTGCCATCGGATAACGGTTCCCAAACGATGGCGTTTCTGTCCTGCGAACAAGTGACAATACGACCATGGACGGAGATATCGACCGCAGTGACGGTCTTGTCATGGTCTTGCAAAGTGGCGATCAATTGCGGTTTGGCAGAGTTGGAGACATTGTAAATCTCAACGTTGGAGTCCTTGGTGATGGCCAAAGTTTGACGATCTTGAGAGAAGCAGTGTGAGTGCACTGGGGCGTGGGAGAATTGGAAAACGTGGGAGGCAGCGGACATGTTCTTTATTGCTAAGGAGAATCCACTCTACTTTGGCAATTGGTTGGTGATTTGTGTCAAAGTTGTGATGTTTTTAACCCTTTTTCAGAAAGACATTTCAATGTTGGAAATCCTCGAGAAACTGCCATTTCATCCATGTGTCAATAAACTAATGTAAACACATCGCTCACAACCCTACACTATAATGATTGTGCTTTTACACTGTTTTCTCCTTCAAATAGACGATTAAATATATATTAATATACAATTCATAAGTCATCCCCTGGCCTCTTCAAGAAGCCCCCGGAATGGCACCAGAAATAAATAGAAACCCCCGCCAAAAGGCCTGTCCTTAAACGCTCAACTTGACTTCTTCAGTAGTGATAAAAGTCTTGAAAGGTTCCAAGGCCTTAGCAACATCATTAGCCAAGAATCTTTCAACTTGTTGAGGAGCTCTTCCGACAAAAGTGGATGGGTCCAACAGAGAATCCAATTGGGCGTGGATTGGGGCGAAGAATGCAGTGTTCTTAACCCTCTCGATCAAGTCATTGTCACCACCTTCTTGTTTCACAACAGCAGCAGCTTGGTGTGATAACACTCTAATTTCTTCATGGACTTCTTGTCTGGAAGCACCTTTTTCAACCATGGCCATGATGATGTTTTCAGTGGCCATGAATGGTAATTCCCCCTTGATTCTTCTTTCAATGACCTTTGGGTACACCACTAAACCTGAAGTGATGTTCAATAAGGTAGATAATAGGATATCAGTGGTCAAGAAGGCTGATGGTAATGAGACTCTTCTAATAGCAGAGTCATCCAAGGTTCTTTCAAACCATTGGACAGATGCGGTTTGCACAGCATCGTTGTAAAGGGAGCCCAAATGTCTTGCTAATGAGCAGACACGTTCACATCTCATTGGGTTACGCTTATATGCCATGGCTGAGGAGCCAATCTGGGATTTTTCAAATGGTTCTTCAACTTCTTTCAAGTTGGCCAATAATCTGACATCGGTACCAAATTTATGGGCAGTCGCAGCAAATGAGGATAATGGGGCCAGGACATCAATATCGATCTTTCTAGAGTAAGTTTGACCGGTAACTGGGTAAACGGTATCGAAACCTAACAATTCAGTGACTCTTTTGTCCAGGGCCTCAACTTTATCATGATCACCATGGAACAAGGCTAAGAAGGAAGCCTGGGTACCAGTGGTACCTTTAACACCTCTCAGACCTATATCATTTCTAGCTCTAACAAAGTTTCTTAAATCCCAAAGCAATTCTTGGATCCATAAAGTGGCTCTTTTACCAACAGTGGTCAATTGAGCTGGTTGGAAATGGGTCCAACCTAACACTGGTAAATCTTTGTATTCTTCAGCAAATTTGCTCAATCTGTCGATAACGTTGACCAGTTTTGGGATCAAGATGTCATAAGCGTCTCTTAGGAAGATTAAATCAGCGTTATCAGTGACGAAACATGAAGTGGCACCTAAATGGATGATACCAGCGGCCTTTGGTGCAGTTTCACCATAAGTGTGAACGTGGGCCATAACGTCATGTCTAACCTTGGCTTCTTCAACAGAGGCAGCTGCGATTTCTTCGTCGGTGATATCCAGATGTTTACCCAATTCTTCAATGGCTTCATCAGTGATGACATCTAGACCAAGTTCCTTCTCAGCAATGGCCAAGTTGTACCACAGTTTTCTCCAGGTTGAGAATCTGTTTCTCAAGGAAAAGACCTTGGACATTTCCTCACTGGCATAACGGGAAGATAGAGGGGTGGCGTATTTATCGTTGGACATTGTGAGCTGGTGTGAGTGTACAATGTGATTCGGGTTGAATTTCTTGTGATCAGTGGAAGAGACGGGTGGTGTCCTTAAATATGTTGGAAAGTCTGCTTATGGAAAATTTTATGTCAATTTTTGGTCAAAATTGATTTTGACTCTGATATAAAAGCGTTTCGGGGTTAAAATCGGGGGGAAGTTTTAGGCGGAGACTTAGAAGGAGTGTTAGGCGGAAGGTTAGGCGGAACGCTAGGCAGGGAGCTAACTGAGTGAGAATATCTTTTGGTATGAGAGTGTAATTGAACGGGAGTGATTAAAAGATCTATTTAATTCGATGATAAACTTCGTATTCAGAGATTTCCATCTTCCAAATGACTTTAAACAAAACCATATAATAAAGCTCATGATATCAAATCTAAGACTACAGTCACTCTAAAGATATTGAGACTGCAAGCACATTAGCATTGTTTATTAAACTCAACCTGATATGTACTCTAGAAAATCTATAGAGATAAACCAAGCGAGCCAGTGATTTTAAGATGTCAAACCGGAGCTCATTGAGAGTTTTGCTCCTACCCTAAGGCAGAAGGCGAACTATCATTGAACGTCAACACTGGACACTTGTAATTTCCACTAAAAAGGAAAGATGTAACAACGGATTCAAAATTCCTCAAACAAATCGCTCGACTGGTTAAAAATAGTCGCCCAAGTAAAGAATTAACGCACCTTCAAGCTTCGATTTGCATCGAAACAAAAGGAACCGTTATAATAACGAAATTTTCATTCCTTCGCGAAAATCTTAGATGAACTAAAATTAGAGATTGGATCAATTTTTTTCCTCTTTCAAAGGGGGGAGTCTTTGGAGATTTCACCTTTGATTCATAATTCACTTCACTCCTCAAGTCCTCTTTCATAGCCCAATCACAGCGCACAGCCAACCATGTTCCGCTATTCGATGCCACTGCTGATCCTGCTCGGGCTGTGTGGGCTGCTCTGGCTCAATCAGGATCATCACCACCATTTCGTAAAGAGACAGACGGTACAGGCACCTGAGACAAGAGAGATCATCCAGCACCTGGTTATGAAGTCTGATGGTGCCGGACCCCTGGGGAAAAGAGAAGAGCTGAACAACTCCACTCTGAGCAGTCTGAGCTCTTCTTCCTCTTCCTCCCGGCTAAGCTCGCAAAGCCTTGCGGAATCCTCCACCTCTAGATCAAGCTTCATCCTGCCTTCATCATCGGTCTTAAGCAGTGTCGAGCCTTCCTCTTCTGAAGAAACCACCATCTCGTCATCGTCACAATGGTCCTCCTTGTCATCAAGTACCTCTTCATCTACCCCTACATCCTCCTCCATCCCTTCATCAACCACATCTTCATCCTCTTCCACTTCATCATCATCATCATCCACATCTTCCTCCTCCATCACATCTTCCTCCTCCTCCACTTCCTCCATCACACCTTCAATCACTTCCTCTTCCTCCAAAACCACCATCACAGCCAGCACTAGCGTTGATCCAGATGGTGTCACGCACATCGTGAGCATGACAACCGTCATTGTAGTGGGTATCACCACTTCCACTGCCACTTCAAGCGGACTAGTCACAGCCGTACCTACAAATGCCTCAACAGGCCCTCATAAAGACTCCGGCAATCTGTCTAATAAAGACAAAAAAATCGTCATCGGTGTCGTTGTCGGTGTCGGTCTTCCATTGATCTCACTAATCTCTGTGTTTATTTGGTGGAAGTTCTTTAGACACTCGAGAAAGGGATTCATCAACTCCGAGGGTGAACTGGTGCATCGTTCCAAGGAGGAAATGATCGACGACACGGTGTTTGATGAAACGATCAACGGAGATTCGAATCTTGCCTCTCCAACTAATGACTCCTTCAACGATGACACAATGGTCAACCATAACAGTTTTAGCAGGGGTCATGGAAGACAGTCTAGTCGTAATCACAACAGTGCAGTGAACTACTGACACCAATTAACTCCCCGTTCATATATATATATATATATATACATGTGTGTATATATACCACTAATTTAATACCTAATTTAATCCCATCTTGTTTTGTAATTTCAGATCTCAAAAAAAGATCGAGATTTGTCAAATCGATCGGCATTCTATTGTTCTCGATATTGCAAGATGACGTCATAGCTGTAATATCTCGATAATTGGATATAATGATCGATGATAAATGGTGCGTTTATTTCTCTGATTTCAAAGAAGGATGGATTTTTGGAGTGGATATGAGATATACCATTTAAATTTGTCTCAATTGGTGTTTTTGTAAGCTCTTTAAGGCTCATTTGATCGATTATTGAGTGAGTTTATCTATTTATGGTTATGTGCACTGGTGGTTTCCCAGCCCGCGAATTCGTTTGATGGATCCTTTTCATGAGGAACAGGAACTAATTCACTGACATTTCAATTCAAGGACTCTCCAACCGGTGTGATGATATGACACCTGACAAGCACAAGACCATAGACACACACAGTGGCTCGCCCATCACCTCAATCGTCTTGAACCCTTTCCAAAACGAGAAGCTTTATGGGTTTGTTAGCTTTAACACCACTGTCCAATTCTATAATTTCCAAACTTCAGAGTTGGTGTTCCAATACCAATCGCAGTTTCACAAGACTATCAACTCAATGGCTTTTTTCCCCAATGAGTCCAAATTCGTGACTTGTTCGAACTTTATTGAGTTTTTCGATATCAAACAGAACACACCATATAAATGGATCAAACCAAATACATTGACCAATGCCAAACTAGAGGACTACGACATCAATAAGATCAATGATATCGCTGTCATTAGCGATGATGTCATCTCAACTTGTGATGAACAGAGACAGCTATGCCTATATGATCTACGACAGTCCACTTTTAAACCTACACAGACTTTTATAGATGCCCAAGATTCATTGACGACAATGTCCTACAACAACAACAACAACAACAACAACAACTCCAGGTATACAATCCATACGGGCTCCAGTGATGGCAAACTTTACAGCTATGACCTTAGGAAAGGTCTCCTTACGATGCTTGAAATGGATCAAGTGATAACGAGGATCAGTGGCCAAGACGATTGTTTGTTGATCAACAAACTTTCGGCAAACCCTGTCTTGTTTGACATAGTGACAGAAGAGATCAAAGAGATCAAGAGACCAGATATCGATCAAGAGTATAGATCAGGGAATTGCTTCCATGGCTCCAATGGTTACATCACTTGTTCTGAACTGGGGAAAGTTTACTATCACACCGAGCAGGAATTGTTAATACCCAAAGAATTCGACCTTCAGAAATCAGGGAAAGCTCGGGTTTTGGGCTGCTGTGACAGTGTTGGGAGTACTGTCGCTGTAGGAGACGGTGAGGGGAGAATAGACCTGTTCAGTACTGATTAGTACTGATTAATGCACGAGATCCTTGCTTAATTGGCCATGGACAATATCGAAAACATTGATTACGTAAGAATGACATCATGGCGAGTTTTTGTTTCTTTCTCAAGGGAATTTCGAAAATTTGGAAACCAAAAATTGTTTACTTTTACGAAAATCTCCACGTTTTCAAAGTTGTTTCAGGTGGTTGGTTTCTCCAGTTGTCCACAGTTGGTGCTCTTATTAAGCTGCGTTTCTTGCCAATTTCCTTCCTGTGCTGTTCCCATTGAGAGGTTCTTTCTTTAAATTCTTCGAGTTGCAACGAAATTAATAATCCCCAAACACACCCCGAGACAGCCACTGATTTGGCATTCCACACAACTTTCACCTCCCATTGACAGGTTCTGGACGGCAACAGTACTTTCCTTCCCTTCCTTCTCCCTTTTCCCTTCGCTTCTTTTTTTCCCTGCACCAAAGGGCACTCGAACCCAACCATGTTTGATGTGAGTATCAATGTTGTAGGAAACACCAAAAATGACACTTTACTAACTCAAGAAGAACTTGAAGAACCTGATAAGGAATAAGAATACCACCGGTGTGAAAACATCCAAGCATAAACGGTCCAAGTCTGGCTTAAACGTCGAAACCGTCAAGGAATTGGCTGCTGATAGTTCCCAGGATTCCCTCCCAAATTTTAGCGAACTTTCACCTCGTTACACAATACTATCAAAGCTCGGGGAGGGTGCCTTCTCCAAAGTATACAAGGCCCTGGATAATGACCTGAATGTCTACGTTGCCATCAAGATCATTGACAAGAGTTCCATGTCCTCCTCCCAGATCGATTCCGTGTTCAAAGAGATCAGTATCATGAGGAGACTGGACCATCCAAATGTCGTCAAGCTTTACAACTATATCAACACCGAGTCATACACGATGCTAATGATCGAGTTCATCAGTGGTGGTGAATTGTTCAACCAGATTGTGAAATACACTTATTTCTCTGAGGAATTATCAAGACATATCATTTTACAAGTTGTCAAGGCCATTGACTATTTACATTCTGAAGTTGGTGTTGTCCATCGTGATATCAAGCCTGAAAATCTGCTGTTTGAGAAGATTGAATTCATCCCAAGTCTGGGTGGTCCAAGGCGTCGTCGTTCAGATGACGATACTAAGATTGATGAAGGTCTGTTCAGGCCTGATATAGGTGGTGCCTCTGTTGGTTGTATCAAGCTGGCTGATTTTGGTCTTTCCAAAGTTTTATGGGATTCAAACACAAAGACACCATGTGGTACAGCTTCTTATACTGCCCCAGAGATCGTCAAGGATGAAGCTTATTCGAAGTCTGTAGACATGTGGGCTATCGGTTGTGTGTTGTATACCTTATTATGTGGGTTCCCGCCATTCTACGACACTGATCCGAAGACATTAACACAGAAAGTTGCAAAGGGTGAATATACCTTCTTATCACCATGGTGGGATGAAGTCTCTAAGGAAGCGAAGGACTTGGTTTCTCACTTGTTAACTGTTGATCCTTCTCAAAGATATGGCACTGATGACGTTTTGAATCATCCATGGATCTTGAACAACGATCAACCTACTAATCCTGCCGCTGATGCCCCTGTTTACAAGACGAAGAATGAATCCATATTACGATTCGAGGAGACAATTCCAAGCACTCAACAGTATGATCATTTATCACCTAGAGCTGAAGCCTTGAAGTTTGCATTTGATGCCGGCATTGGTATCCAAAGAACAGGGACTCCATTACGACGTTTATTAGATGAAGAGGAATATTTCAACGAAAGTGATGAAGAATCAGAAACTTCTGATGATGATGACGATGATGAAGACGACGACAATGATGATGATGATGATGATGATGATACACAAGATGATTTCGAAGAATACGCACATCAACCCATATATGGCAAATCACCAATTATTAAAAAGTTCCCAAGATCCAAGGCACCATTGACACCAACACAACCCAGTCTAAGGCGGAATGTCCATGAGGAGAAGTTCAAAGAGATTGACGGCTTCAAATTAAACATTGATGGGAATACACTGTTGAATAGGAGAAAAATGGCGGCGAGTTTAGCTTACGGGCCTCCGTGATTTTGATCTTATCACTCATGATTTCATTGCATCTTTTGTCAATTCTTTCAGGCCATATAATGATAAAAATAAGCATGTGGATTCGGCACGGACATTAGGACGTTGAAGTGTCCTGGTTACCAGTTTTATCAATTCATTTATGGTCTTTTTGGTTTTGAAGTTCTTTTTTTTATATCGCTTGGGGTTTTTTGTCTCGTTCACAAAATATTACATAGGTTAAATTACACGGTTTTTGGTATTGGTCTTGATATCAGTAGATTATAGGCTTTAATAATTTCTCAACCCCAAGCACTTGACAATAAGATTTCCCAGTTTCTCATATACTCATCAAACGTTCAATCTAGTCCAATTTGTTAACCATATACTTTCTTAGTATCTCCTTCATCTCCTTCGTCATTCTATACACTAACAAATATCTAGAAATAGTTCTTTCAACGATTTCAGATATATTTTCAACATGTTCGATGGGATCAGGATCATCATATTTTATTTTGTAGATCAAATGTTCCAACATTTGATAGCTTCTTAGCTTGAACTCTTGAAAGGTCCTTACATTTAGTGGCTTGGATCGTTGAGCCCATGTTATCCGCGATTATAAGTTCCCTGAAACCTCTACCTACCAGCTCTTTCAAATTTGGTAGGTTTTTCAATGTTAAAGAGTTGAAAATGTTGGCATAGGTATTAGGGACGTAGCCCTGCACTGACAATGACCTCAGTTCTGGACTAGACATATAATCAATTGTTAAATCATCAATATAGTTGTATTATTTGGAGAAAATTTGAAATCAAAAGATTCCAGGTTAGGAATGTCCCAGGAAGGTGAATCAAATTCCATTCTTTTAACATCGATATAAAAAAAGGCCCTCATTCTCAAAGATTTTAGCTTTTGTAGCTTGTGCAGACCATGAAACTGTTTGGGGGTTTTAAACTGCATGGAAAATTTGACGGTTATATTGGGGTATGAGAGTGAGAATAGAGGTAAATCCAATTGGGAGCTTTGATCACGGGAAATGTTGAGCTATCTCTATTGAGTTCAGTGCCTTAGTGTCCAATCGATCGACTTCAATTCTAACGTTGTGGAAGCCTTGAATGAATGACTTTGACCTGAAAGGAGTTGCTGTTTCTATCAACTTCAATGTGTGAGCAGTCACGCACCAATCATATAAACCTTTGATCTCGACGTCGTCTTGAGAACTGTTCTCAAGTGATCACTCCTCCAAAGTATCATCAATAATAACGTTCTTCACTTCAAAGTCACAAACAGTAGTTATGAGAAAGTGTTCAAGTTTGGGGGCTTCAATATCTTTCAAGTAAACACCATCCCAATTGTTGTTCAAAAAGATCTCTAATGCAATTCAGGAAACTTTACGTTCAGGTTCTTCATTTGGGAAACAGATGATAATTAACAACGTTCTAACATTGACAATTCGATATCTTTGATCTTTGCACAGCAAGAAGCTTTATTCCCAGATAGTTCAGACTCAGATAATTCAGACTCAGATAGTGCAGATTCAGATATCTTAAACCCTTCCAATGACTTGAAAACTGGAGGACTGATCAAATCAATGATGCCCTACTTTGTATCATGGATCTCTAACATCTCTAAATTTATCACTGCTTGATTTAGCTCAATCTCATGAATAACGTGATCTAGTTTTAGCGTCGCTACTGAGATATACCTCAGTATATCAAAATTGATCTCGCATCCAAAAAACGAGAAACAGTGCACTGCCTCTTCCGACAATCAACAGTCGGATGTAAGTAATGGTCCTAGAGCATAACCATGAATTTCATACTCCCCATACCAATAGACAAACCGATTCAATCCCAGTAGCTTTTCGAGGCCTAACTTAACTTCATCTACCTCGCAGCAGCACCTTCTTCCCAGAGCGGTAGTAATTCACTTTCAGGGCGATGATATGGAGCAAGAGAGAACCCTATCAAGTATTGCTTGTTCTTATTTGGCTGAATCGTGTGTAAATCACACCTCTTGAAAGCTGTAGACCAAAACTTCAACTTTCCATGATGATTTGTGACCACCTCAAATCTCTTTAAACATATCAGGCACATTACCATTCTTCAGCAAAGGGAGTAGAACGTCTATGTCAGTTTCACTGAGAGCTTTGTATAGCAGCTCTGGTGGTAAGGAATCCATCTTATACCGTCAACTGGGGAGTTTCCTTCTTTGTTCAGGATGTTTTGCTATTGATATTCTCGGGATTTAAGTGTCTCTAACGAGTTCGCGGATTTGAGATAGAGATTAGTCACCTGAGTTTCACGTGACAAGTAATCTGCCAATTCTGACCCGTGTCAACAGTGGATTTTTTCCAGGTGCAAATGATGTGTCCCGAAAATGAATCATAAAATTAGCTGAGATGAGGTGTCCAAAAGGTTTAGTTTGCCACTGAAACTATCACTAAACACCGTCATGTTCAGAGTCAACGCCCGTTTGCTGAACTGTGCTAGACAGCTGTCCCTTTCCCAAAGATTCGGCTCCACTTTGGCCTTTGTCGAGAGCGCAGACGGTGCCATAACTAATGCCTCTTTGTCCACTTTGAAAGCTGCTCAAGATATCGGTAACCCTATAATTGCTGTAACTTTGGGTTCTAAGGCCGATGCCATTGCCTCGGAATTGAACAAAGTTGATGGTTTATCCCAAGTTTTAATCTCCAAAGATGCTAAATTTGATCACAACTTACCTGAAAACTTATCCCCAGTTTTAAAGAAGTTGATTGAAGATTCAGAGATTTCACATTTTATCACACCTGCCTCAACTGTGGGTAAAGGGATCTTACCAAGAATCGGTGCCCTACTTGATGTCCAACCTATCTCAGATATCATTAAAGTTGAAGCTGCTGATACTTATAAAAGACCAATTTACGCCGGTAACGCTTTAGTCACTGTTAAATCAAGTGATCCAAAGATCTTAATCAGTGCTAGACCTTCAGCTTTTGAAGCTATCCCAGTCTCTGGTTCCAACTCATACACTGTGGAAGAAATCGCTGTTGATTCTGATTCCTTACCAATCGAATGGGTCTCTGAAAACTTGACTAAATCTGAAAGACCTGAATTAGGTTCTGCTAAGATTGTTGTCTCTGGTGGTCGTGGCTTGAAAAACAAGGAAAACTTCGAATCTCTTATCACACCACTAGCTGACTCTTTCGGTGCTGGTATTGGTGCTACTAGAGCCGCTGTAGACAGTGGGTTCGTTGATAACTCTTTACAAATCGGTCAAACTGGTAAAGTCATTGCTCCAGATCTATACGTTGCTGTTGGTATCTCAGGTGCCATCCAGCATTTAGCTGGTATGAAGGACTCAAAGACTATCGTTGCTATAAACAAGGATGAGGAAGCTCCTATTTTCAACGTTGCTGATATCGGGTTAGTTGGTGACCTGTTTGAAGTTGTGCCAGAATTAACTGAAAAGGTCAAGAAATGAAGAATAAACCAGGTGTTTATGCTCACAGTTAATGATATGATTAAAATAAATAACTGATTAATGCAATTCTGGAAAACTATTTTCTCTCCTTTAAACAAGGTTAGCCCTGTTGGCTTGACTTTTTGGCCTATTTTTACTGTTTCTCTTGTTACCTCTCAACGCTTTAAACGATCGTTGAATAGAATCTATAATCGACCTTCTTATCTTACCCAAACGAATTTTCAAAGCTCTCCAAGTGATCAAGACGATTAAACCAAATGAAAAAGGAATGGCAATTTTCCAATAGTAACTGACATTATGCGTTAAATCACCAAATTTCTCGAAATTCATACCATAATAACCAGTCCAAAATGATAGTGGTAAGAAAATCACAGTAACGACTGATAATTGTTTCATTGCATTGTTTGTGTCGGTGGAAATGGTATTGAAGATCAACCCTATCAAGTTATCAATACTAGCAATCATTCCTTCGATATCATCAGTGAACATCAGTGTGTGATCCACAATATCAGCAAAGAACATCTCGGAAACTGGAGAAATCAATTTCATGCTGCTGGCTCCTCTCTTTTTCCTGTGCTTCTGCTTTTCAGTGTTTATTTCTTCCTCTGGTTCAAATGCCTGGGATAAATCTCTAAGAGAATTTATCAATGATGACACTGGTAGGATTGTTCTTCTTAAAGTGGATAATTCGCCAGACATCAAATGTAATGATTGTGTATGCTGTAAATTTGGATCAATAAGAACTTCCAATTCATATTCATTCAAACGCTTTCTGTAGGCTGTGACAATTGGATATAGTATGTCAACGATTGAATCTAGTATATTCTGCAATAACACTGATGGATCACACGACCTTTTCAAGAGTGTTTCCTCCTTGGTTATCCTCGACAAGATGGCATTCTCTATTTCATCACCTGAACTCTCAAAGAAAGTCAGTAGAACTCCATTCTGCAACAAGAAGAACGAACACTGCTCCACACCGACAAATAACTTTCTGTAACTCAATGGCTTTTGATTATTCAAATATTGAGCATATTTATTCAACGATCTTCTAGAGGATCTTTTATCAACAGGTTTGAACCTTTCATCCAAGTGCCTCATCTTGTAATACTTGGAATACTTATCATTGATAGTCTCATGATGAGAGCCATCATCTTCCTCATTGTGATCATCACTGGGACTATCTTTCCAGAATTTCCACCATCCATCATCCTCATCCAAGGAATCATCAACATCGATATCATCGAACTTGGATGACTTAACCAGTTTCGTCAAAGGTACAACACCAAACAGACAATCAGGGTAAAAGTCAATCTTTGTTCTACTCGGGATATCAATCATATCTTCAATAGCCAAGCGATGCAACTTAAAATGTTCACCCATGATAGCGATAGTCTCCCATGATAAGCCATTGACATTGACCCACCTCACCTTGGACCATTTCGGTCTGTTATTTAGCAGACTCCTTAATTGAAGGCAACTCTCAGATACCTTATCTGAGTCCTTCTTGTCCTCTGATTCTTCGCTATCACCTTTGTCTGTATAAACATCAACTTTCTCAACACGATATCTGTTCTCATTGTAATCAGTGATGGTGACAGCACTACCAAACGAGGCAATCATAACCTCTGTTGTGTGGATATCGATACCTGGCTCCCAAGTGACACGCTGACGTGCAGCTGTGGATGAGTATGCAGTCTCTGAGTAGCTTCTATCCCGTCTTGATTCCCTCTTTCTCCTTTGCTTTCTGTTCACGACTTGTTCCTGTGCTCTTTCATCTTCTGAAAACTCGTCAGACTCGTTGGTGGAGAAGATGTCCGGTGGCAAATTGGGAAGATTCGGGTCCGTGGAGTCGTAGACTCTCGTCTTGTGTGGCATCTTCCTGATTTGTTGTGTTGGAGCACACTGATCTATTGCTGTTGTATACAGATTGTGTCAAAACAAAGGAATTGGCCCGGTCAAAAATGTGAAGAAAAAAAAAAACAAAAAAAAAAAAAAAAAAAACTTGAACTCCTAGAACAGAAAACCAATCTCATTTTGCCACCAATAAACTATCAAAATAACTGATGATAAAGCCAATAAGGCAGCTAGTTCGGACCAAGAGACTCCCTTTGTCTCCTCTGCCATTTTTTAAACCGATAAAACCGCTCATCATGGTGCCAGCAATACGGAAAGCCCACCAGCATCATTTCAACCCATCCTCAGCACCAAAACCACCTTTAATACCGCTCTTCTTCTTCCAATCTTTCACACCACTGGGTCAAGACCATAACGATCCTCGGCAGCAGCAGAAACTCGCCAACTTGGGGACGATGATTGACTATTTGAAGGAGATTATCCCACAAGCAATGACAATGACCCCAGATGTGGAGAAATTGGACGAACATATCCAACTACGGATCTCGCCGACAATAACACCAAATGTCCCTATAATCACTGGCCAATTGAAATATCTGACAAGTTTGAAGGCTACACAGTTGGTCTTCAAGAATTTCATTCTAGAACCTTACACCAAATTGCATATCCTTCACATCGAAATTGATACCAAGGGGAAGTATGGGATCTTGGGGGTTAATTCTACCAAGATAGTTATACATTGGAAGACCTGTGACGCCAACTGTGAGCATTTGAACGGTGACGAGAAGAGGAAAGTCGAGGAGAAGAACCTTTATGGGATCTTTGTGTTTGAGCTCAATGAATCAAATGATAAAATACTTGTACATAATGTTGAAAATTTGGAGATTGATTCAGAAAGAGATTTCAATGACGTGTTTGGGAGCTTTGCAGCTAACTGAAGCTTATAAATATATATGTCGAAGGTGATGTTTATAAGGATACTTGGTATTGATTGTTTTCTGTAGAACGTTGAAGACAGAAAACACATCTAAGCAAACAACTACAAATAGGGGGGTTTATTATCGTAACGGTCGTATAAAACATTAAATGCAAATGCAGTTTTCTAAATAACTAAAAATGTGCGTGAGCTCCCTTAGGGAGATGTATCTGTAACACTTGTTGTCATTTCTGACTGTCTTTGTTGTTTTGGAGATCTCTAACTTTATCATTTCAGTACCAGTCCAATCTTTCAAACTTCAATGGTGAGTTTTGTATGACAGCTGGGTTTAAGCTTTCAATCCTGCACTTATAAGAACTCTTGGTCATTGGAGTGGCAATGGCTGGGGTCATTGGGGTATTATATTTGATTTCATTATTGTCAAACAAGTCATCTTGTTCGTAGTCCATGTCCAGTTCGAAATCAATTGGTTCATGGTGGACGGATGGAATAGAAGGTTCGATATCCAAGTCTTCCATACCGAACAACAATTCATCATTCGAGGAGGCAAGCATGGTGTCCGATTTGTATGACTCGACAGAACCAATCTCATAATCGTCAATAGTGATGACAGGTTTATCTTCAACAACAAAGGATTTGGCAAACCCATCAACACAACTTAATTGGTAGAAATAATCTAAATTCCTATGCATTGGGTTCAATTGTAACAATTGTAAGATGCATTCATAGCCAAATTTGGACAACTTTGGGTACCATTGAAATAAGACTGTTGGATCTTCAACAAACTTTTTGAAATTTTCATCTGAAATGTTGGCCAATTTCCATGGACATCTCTTGAATAGGACGTACAGCAATGTAATACCCAAAGACCAATAATCAGCAGCTTTAGTGTTGTATGAATGTAATGGTTTCGATTGTTTGCTTTGCTTGAAAAAAGTTTCCGGAGCCATATATTTCTCGGTACCGACTAAAGGGTCGAACGCATTGATCGCTAAGGTGGATAGACCCCAGTCAGTCAGTTTGATGGATTTGGAAGAGTCGATAAGGACGTTTTCAGGTTTGATGTCTCTATGGTAAATGCCTTTGGAGTGTGAGAATGACAAGATTTGGTACAACTCTTTGATCAGAGTCTTGAAATGTAACCCGATAGGCTTCCCCTTAGAGTTGGCGATGAAGTCGTACAGGTCACCGTTGGAACAATACTCAAACACCATCCAGTGGTAAGATTGAGTCTCGAAATGGTCCAGCAAGGCACAGAGGTTTGGGTGTTGGTTGTTGATTCTTCTGAGGATGGAGATCTCATGGCGGGCGATGGCGGAGGAGCCCTTGTGTGCCTTGGACATGATCTTGACAGCGACGTGCTCGTTGGAAAACATGTCTTGCGCTAGCATCACTTTGCCATAGGAGCCTATTTGCAAGTGCTTGACGAAGCGGTAGTGGCCCTGGATGGTGTGACCGTGCTCAAAGTGGAACAGCTCGTCGGACATTCTCTTCTCTCTAAGCGCTGCTGATGGCGGTTGATGGCTGGCGGTGGCGATGTTTCTGGTGATGTTTACGGTGGCGGCTAATGGGAGAAAACACCTGTTGGGGCAGACGCCTGTTTATTTATACTTTCCGGCACATGACTGTTTTGGCGGAAGCTGGCTTATCTCGAATCTTCGCGAAAGTTCCACAGGGATCAGCGCTTTTCTTTGCTCTTTTGACGTGCTTTTTCGGGCGGTCGAAGCGCACATTTCTCCGGGCGGAGCAGGCAGTGGTGAGACTTCGGCGGAGCTCTCAGTAGCGCTGGGGGGTACGGCGCGAAACTGTGGGCACCAGTTACCAAGAATGACCCGCCCGTACGGCCCCGGAGCTCCGCATTGGTTCAACTGATGCGTTAGGCGGAGAAAAAGAAACACGCCACAGAGGGGGGCAGGAAGAAACTTGCACACACTGGGTGGCAATAAGATAAGATCACGTGCTGATAACGATTACTCACCAAAATATTCCCATTTGGCTAATCAATTGGCCCAGGCCCCTATTACCTAGTTAACCTTAGTGCGTCATCATCTACCCTCTTGTTATTACGTGCTCAGATTTCACATCTCATGCGGTCTGGACCAGATGGCGAATATGGATTGGCGATCTACACCCTGTCAAACTGGAAGCTTATCTCATAAAAGTCATATAGTTAAAGTAGTATAGATAATTTTTGCCCCGTTTAGAAGTCACCATAGATCCCAACACTAGCGATCACGAAACCTAGTAAACTGACACCAGCTGAGAGTTTTGAGCTGACTGATAGACTTTCAACGGCCTCAGTGGCGGTCTTCTGGTTTAAATGGTATTCGACTTCTTCTGCAATTTCATCATCCTCCGCTTGTTCGGAGCTGTCTTCGCCTAAATCCTTGTACACTGAATTATCCAAATCGGAGATAGCAACTTTCTTCTCACCCTTAGTGAACTTAATCAATGAGTCAATGTTGAATAGTTTCACCAAGCTATCTTTGCTGAAGTAGTAGTAAATCAGTGATGTAATCGGGAACACCAAGGAAGAATAGATCAAATACGGATGTTGGCTCTTCAACGGAGCACCAAAGTATGCTAGCTGGAAAGCAGTAGTGGAAACAGCACCTAGCACACCTAGCAGGATCCCATTACTCTTGACTTTGCCCTGCACGTATTCAGTAACGGCGTTTAGATTGCTACTGTTGGTGGTCTTTGTCAACACAAACTTGAAGATATCAGAGGAGTTCAAAACGTTGGTGGACACGACACCAGCGTATATCCCCAAGGAGACAACACCAGTAACTTTAATCACAGCTAAGCAGGTACCCATTGTGCAGTTCTTTAAAATGTCTATGTGGCCAGTTATGTCCCGATTTTCACTGTTTCTGTGGTTTCTTTCGAGGACTTTTTCCCTGATTTTTCTGGTATTTTTGCCTTCAATTCCCTGCCCGTGTGAAATTGGCAGAATGTGTTTGCTTTGCTTACTATTTTTGTATGCAAGAAGATAAGATTGACATTTTATCATGGAGATAAGATAATTTCTCTAGAGACCACCAGTCCAGTGTCAAGATTGGGCCCCGTACACTGAATCTATGATTGTCAGATCACAGGAACTAAGTTGCATCATCTGTAGTTGCAGAGGACAAAGATTTGTTGGAAGTTTTTGGCCGCTTGACAGAAAACACAGGCCAGCATCCCTCAGGTGGTGAGCCAGTCGGAGCAGATGTTTTTCCTGGTAATACTTGCATCAAATAGTCCATTGATGTGATTGAAAGACACCACAACACACAAATTTCTACCGAGGCAGATATGATCTCTCAATCATTCTTTGGTGTGAGCTGAGATCTTGAGTTTTTCTTAGAGTCGAGATGGTGCATATATATATAATGTGTAGATTGGAAAATTTGAAGGACATTCATAACTAAGTTTCTGGATTTGGAAAGATGGTGATATTCGGTAACCATTCTTCTCATACTAATAAGTGCTCTTGTGGGAATCCTAAAGATTTCAGTACTCCATTGCTCGTGTTCTAACGATTTTTAAAAAATGTCGAATTTGGCCTAAATTCCAACTCTACATCTCTATAACACCAAGAAGTTAGCGTAAACTCGTAAGATAATTTGCGTATATCACTCGAACAAAACACGGTTCAGCTCTGAATCCAACTTTCAACAAAATTGGGTATGAATCGCATGAGTTATTAACGATTCAAATTACAGATGGATGTAATTCGGCATTTTAGCTCTATTTTCGTTTCATTGAAAAAATCTGACCCTCAACAATAATTATTATATGAATTGAAATTAAAGGGAAAATTTATTGTTTGGAAATTCATAAATTAAAGAACTGTCTATTGAATGGATACCATGATATATTAAGGTTCATGGTGATTTTCTTCATAAGGTATACCTATTCTTATGGCAATTTGAAGGTAATTTCTCATGCTCAAATAATGTCCAATTTCCATGTTCATGCAATACACGTTTTCGAAAAACTAACGCTCACATCAGGATCAGTAACCATCAAAGTATAAATATATTAAATCAAGTACTGTTATGAATTGCTACTGAATACTTCAGAAAAACGTCTATGTTTCTATATCAATCTATCAAAGACAATCTACATGTTTCTGTGGATGTGACTGGCGCTGGCTTGGTTAGAAGCAAACACCAAAGTTTCAGCAACAACGGTGTTTTCTCTTCTGGTGGTTGCAAAAAGGATCAAATCAGATATATCTGAAGCAACCAAAGGTTCAGTTCCTTTGTAAACGTTCTTCGCCTTTTCAGCATCACCAAAGAATCTAACGTTTGAGAACTCGGTTTCAACATTACCTGGATCAATCTCTATGATTCTAATCTTGGTGGAGATCAATTCTTTTCTCAATGCTGAAGTGAATGCTCTTAATGAGGCCTTAGTGGCACAGTAAATGGCACCACCTGGATATGGGTCTCTACCGGCGATAGAACCCAATTGGACGATATCACCTTGGTTTCTCTCTTTCATACCAGGTAGAACATGTTGTGTAATGGCAATCATACCAGTGACGTTCGTTTGGAACATGGTGTCAATGTCAATCTGTCTGATTTCACCAACCTTATCAAGACCTTGGGCCTTACCGGCATTATTGATCAAGATGTCAATTTTGGAGAATTCTTCAGGTATTGTAGCAAAAAACTCATCAATGCTCTTGATGTCTGAAACATCCAATTGGACACTTAGGACCTTGATGGCTGGGTATTCAGTTTCCAATTCGCTTTGTAAAGAGGTTAGCTTCTCCAATCTTCTGGCAGTCAGGATCAGCCTTACTTCACCTTTGGAAGCTTCAGCATAATCAATGGCAGTTTGCTCACCGATACCGGCAGAGGCACCGGTGATCAAGATGGTTTTGTTAGCAAGTCTGGCAGCAGCTTGTGGACCGTAGGACATTGAATCTTAATGGAAATTGAGGTGATAGAAAGATGAAGAAAAGAAGTCTTTCCTGAATCTCGGGCCTTTTTTAGACATTGGTTCAATGAGACGGTGATAAGGACTGAAGGAAATCGATCTCCGCCGGCGTTTTTTCCTTGAACGATAGAATCTTATCGAATTGAGGTGCGGCTATTGGGTGGAGGTCCATAACAAAAGCCACTACCATCGCTGAAGGTCTGCTACCAAAAGCCGGTCTTTGGTGAGGCCAAGATTTCACACATTTCATGGTAGGGATTGGTCTTTGTCAGGTGGAATCGCTCTTCGAAATAGACAGTGTACTTCAAGGGAGTTTCCATCTCGTCATCACCGATGAAATAGTCACTGATTTTCATCTTCATCTGATTATAAGGATAGGGGAGCCCACGAATCTCTTCCATGATATACCCTTCTCTGAAGAAACGAAAGCTCCTCCTCTGCGCCAACTGTTCTTGCGTCTCAACTGTAAAGATAGGATCATAGTTTGAAATGACTCTAGTAATCTTCATACGCCGCTCAACTGCACGACGATCAATGTAGTTATCCAATTCGTTTATAAGATACTCATCCACGTCAAAATAGTGTTTTTTCCTTGGCTGCTCTACTTGGAAGACATGTATCCTTAGCGGATCAAATCTTGTTTTACCCAAGAATAGTCTTTTCACAAACATCTCAGGATCAATTGCCATTCTTAACCCATTGGGCAACCATGTATTCAAGAAATTATTGATATCAAAGATCAATGGGTACGAATATATTGGCTGATTACCGTTAACAGGTAGGAAGACTTCGTTTGTTAGTGTCACCACGAACGTGGAGTCAGTTACATACCGTAGCTTCTTCAATGACTTGGATTTCAAATGGTTGTTGCTGTTTTCGGGATGAATAAGAATCCAAACACTTAGAATATTAGATATAGTCTGTTTCAAACCAGCAAAAGTGTTCAGCAACGAAAAAAGGCCAATATCATAGTCAGATTTAGGGTTGAAGCCCAAGAAGAGGATAATCCTCTGGTTGATATGCGGAGGGAAGCGCAGTAAGAGGAAATGAGAGATGTGTGATGGGTCTTGTTGGAGATTGGTCATTTGATATCGAATTTTTCATTTGAAGGTAACCACTGGAACTATAACTAGGCGTTCAACCAAAGTGACCTGTTCAAGGTTCATATCCTCTCAGATACAATGTAATCCCCATACTTATACACATTTCGAACAAAGCTCACGAGAGAAAAACTATGTGAGTAGTGGAATCCTCAGAATCCTGGAGTTTCTACTCACGATTTACGGTTTTAAAGAGAAGGATGTTCCGTGAAAGTATCCTCGTGAGATCGGACTTCCTAATCGGGAAAGCTGTCCTTAAAACAAGGGTTACCCGGTTGAGTTTGCGCCAAAATCTGGGGAATAAAGGAACAATTCCAACAATGTTCAAGTGAGAGCTTCAACCTTGGAAGAGTTTAGCAATTTGATACTGAAAACACCCAAGATTGAGTGAACTCTCTTTAGGTTGAGGTTAAAGTTTTGAAATACTCCTTGCTTTGAGTGGCTTTCCATTCTGGGGCGTCAATACAGAGAAGCCCGCGAGTACGTCGCTAAAATGACACATTGGCTTGAATGTGGACATATGTTACCTTTCTCTCTACGCTTGAAGAAACAAGTACGAAAATAATAAGTGGAGAATTGACACACTATAATAGCTCTGGAGGTGTTCGTTGTGTCTATAGTACAAGCAAAAACAGAGTTATTGCGGGGCTTTCCAAGATTTGTGTTCAAACCTTCTTATTGTGTTCCAAACTCCATTCATTGCATGGCTTTAACGATGCTAAACTCCTGGTGCTACAAGTCCAACGGACGTGCACAAAATTTGAATAGACCCGAGAACTTCCAGAACTGGAGGCTGTTGTGAAGACGTTTGTCATGTAAGACGTAAACAACAGATCTGTCAGAACTCACTGTGACACGGCTATATTTTCTGAAAGAAGATGGAGAACGGGCCAATCAGGTTCGAGGTTATGGCTCTTACGACAACACCCGGGAAGAAGGAATACGCAATAGCAGTGGAAGCTGCACATATAAAGTGACTGACAGGGCAGAAAGAGCCGGTAAACGCCCCAATCCCCGAAAATGACACGTTCATTCGCCCGTTCTGGCGGTCTTCTGCCTTGTTTAGCCATTCGCTATTGTAGCCGTGCTGCTCTTACCGGAACTAATTTTTTTTTTTTTTTTTTTTCAGTTAAACAAAAAAAAGAAACCTTGCCATAATACACAAAGTCCAATTCATTTCTGGATTCATCAAGCTCTCCATCGCTTCTGCATTTACTCACCGGACCAGCAAGTTGTCAAATTAACACTCACATCTACAACCAACCAAAAAGACGTGCTCACAATGTCGGATGAAGACTCCAAGTTGCTCAAGTTGTTCAATAAGATAGACTTGGAGAAGAATGGGAAGGTCGACCTACCCACCTTACAGAAGGCCTACGAAGAAACCAACCATCCTCTAAAGGACTCCCCAGAAGCCATCAAGCACTTATTTGAAACACTAGATTCCAAGCATGACAAGGTGATAGATTACCAAGAGTTCAAAGATTACTACTACAAGGCTGAAACCCAGATCAAGGAAGGGTTCAAAAAGTTAGACCAAGATCACGATGGTAAAATACATCAATTAGATATTAAGGAATACCTTAATTTGCAAAGACAGAAGCAAGAAGCCGACGAATTTGTCAAGCTACTCAAATTCGAAGAGGAAAAATCTACATCAAAGTATGTGACGTATGAACAATGGAGAGACTTTCTTTTGTTTGTCCCAAGAATAAATGGTTCAAGATTGAGAACTGCATACGAGTTCTTGAACAACAACAATGTGGACAACTGGAACTCAGAAGGTGATGTTACTGTTGCCAATGATTTCTTAAAAGGTGTTGGGTTCTTTTTAGCTGGTGGTCTAAGTGGTGTCGTGTCAAGAACTTGTACGGCGCCATTTGATCGTATCAAAGTGTTTTTGATTGCCAGAACAGACCTTTCGTCCACAATTCTTAATAGTAAGGAGGAGCTAGCCAAACAGCATGGTCAAATTCCACTAAATAAGATCAAATCCCCACTAGTGAAAGCTGCCACGACCTTATACAGGCAGGGTGGCCTTAAGGCCTTCTACGTCGGTAATGGTCTTAATGTTGCCAAAGTGTTTCCAGAATCAGCCATGAAATTCGGCTCCTTTGAAGCTGCAAAGAGGCTCTTTGCTAGAATTGAAGGCGTTTCAGAAACTTCAGAATTATCCAGACTATCAACATATTTTTGTGGTGGTGTTGGTGGTGTTGTTTCTCAATTCACAGTTTATCCAGTTGATACATTGAAGTATCGTGTTCAATGCGCTCCATTAGACAACAACAAACGTGGCAATTCATTGCTTCTTGACACTGCCAAACAGATGTACAAAGAAGGTGGCATTAGGCTCTTCTATAGAGGTGTCTTCGTTGGTGTTGCTGGTATCTTCCCATATGCTGCCTTAGATCTAGGTACTTTCTCTGCGATGAAGAAATATTTCATTAAGAAGGAAGCTGCAAAGCAAGGCTGTTCTCCGGATGATGTGCAATTGAGTAATTTCATCGTGCTACCAATGGGTGCCTTCTCAGGTACAGTCGGTGCAACCATAGTGTATCCAATCAACTTGCTGAGAACCAGATTGCAAGCTCAGGGCACTTATGCCCACCCTTACAGATATACTGGCTTCAAAGATGTCTTCATGCAAACCGTTGCCAGAGAAGGTTATCCTGGCCTATTTAAAGGTCTAGTCCCAAACTTGGCCAAGGTTTGTCCAGCTGTCTCTATCAGTTATCTAATGTATGAAAATCTAAAGAGATTCATGGGCCTTGAATAATCACTGCCCTTGTCCTCTTTCAAAAGTCATTTGTTTTCCCCATTAATGTTACTCACGTCTTAATTCAATAATGTCAATTGCTGCGTTACTACTTTGCTTTTTTCAACTCATTTTTTATATATTCATCGTTTTCATAATCATACATAAGATAAGTTCAAACACACTTAAAATCAATTGTCATGTCATCATTAATCATTAAGGACTGTTAAAGCAGTAGGATCATTTGTATACTTCAACTGAAGAGTAGAATACCAGTGGACCAACATCGACGGTTCTCAAAGGAATCAAGTTTTCTGGCTTCTTGAAGGCGATCCCTTCAGGGTAGTCATTGTCGTCTTCCAGAACCCAATCCTTGTCAGCCATTGCAACACCCATAGTCTCACAAGCAATATTGAATCTTAGACCTTGCACTTCATTCTTCCTCAGAGACCTAATCTTTGTTATCAGAGAGTATAAATTAGCACGTAGCTCAGCATAAATGTCTTCCCAGGGCACTTTATCCTCTTCTTTGAGTTCCTTATCGAAATTGGCCTCGTTCTGGGTCTTTAAGTGGAGGAATTCTTGGATGTTGATGACATAACGTTCCTTTACAGTCCCGATCTCATCTTCTTCGAGCGTATCATAGATCAGCAGGCTGATGTTCTTGCATTTATGGAAAACGGTCTTATTTATCAAGGTTTCAATCATTTCATCACACCAGGTATTGAACTCAGGATGTCTCTGCCAGGGAACTTTTATATTGAACGAATTTCTAGTCTCGAATGAAGTTTCTGGATAAATTGACCTTTCTTTGAGTATTATGTTCATCCATGTCTTGAGGTATAACTGGAAAGTGAAGAGCACGTTGTTTTGAGTAAAAGGATATCTGCCGTTGATTCTGACAGGCCTTATTGGCATTTTACAACGATTAAAGTAGCTTTGTACTCCGTAAAAGACTTATCAAAGTGCCAGAGTTTGACGTTTATGTACAATCTCAAAGTTTAATGCTTGATTGACCGGGATCCCAGTGGCAGCATCCAGGGGCACGTGTATGTGCACGTGATGTTTATTTTTGTCTTGAGTTTTTCTTTTTGGTCGCTTATTATTTTTTTTAAGATGTTGATTTCTCGAGAATTGAGGGAAGATAGAGATACGTTAAGCCCTTCACAGAGGACACTAATAACTGAAATCTGGTCTAATCTTACAACTTTTGAAGTTGTTTCTTCTATTTTCTGATTTTCAGTGCTGTATTTCACAGCAGGATCACTTTTTTTGTGTGTTTCAGGCACGAACAGTTTCTCAAGGAAGTTGTTTTTAGATCAAAACATTGTCGAGTTTGATAATTTGCACTCCTAAGGGTTGACATCGAGGTGCTTTTCAACAGTCATATCACTAACGAAAAATACCCTTCAATTGCTCATTATTTGCATCAAAGAAACGTTTAGTTCTCAAAGTTTTAGAAGTTATAACGTCTCAATTATAAACAAAATGGTTTACGTTGACAAAGATATAGAGTCCAACTTGAAGTACAAACCGAACACTTTCAAATCAGTCTTCCAACTGTCCAATATAACGAGGATTTTGAACAAATACAAGAAAATTATTCTGGTGGTGTTATCTATCATCTTCCTTTCATTGTTCACTAACGTCCCCTTGATTCCTCATCTAAAGCTGACCGGGCCTAAAGTCGTCATAATCCTAGCTGCTAATGAAGGTGGTGGGGTGCTGAAGTGGAAAGGTGCCCAAGAATGGTCGATTGAAAGATCCTCCATTTCAAACAAGAAGGACTATGCTAGGAGACACGGTTATGGATTAGCCATCAAAGATATGACCATCAAAAAGAGATACAGTCATGAATGGAGAGAGAGCTGGGAAAAAGTTGATATCTTGAAGCAAGCCTTCAGACAATACCCATCTGCTGAATGGTTCTGGTGGTTGGACCTGCATACGTACATCATGGAGCCTCAAATTTCTTTAGAACAACAATTGTTCAATAATATCGAAAATGCCACAAACAGACAACTAACAGACTTCAACCCATTGAACATCAAACCAGATATGGAATACGTTGATTACACTCAACCTATAGATATGATCATTACTCAGGATTGTGGTGGTTTCAACTTGGGTTCTTTCCTAATCAGAAAATCCGAGTGGTCTCAAGCTTTGTTGGACGCTTGGTGGGATCCAGTGTTCTACGAGCAAATGCACATGAAGTGGGAACACAAGGAGCAGGATGCTTTGGAAACCTTATACACAAAACAGCCGTGGATCAGAGAACGTGTTGCCTTCGCACCATTGAGAACGATCAATTCCTTCCCACCAGGTGCCTGTTCAGAACAATCTGGCGACCAGAGATACTTTTATTCAGAGAAAGACCGTGATTTTGTTGTGAACATGGCTGGTTGTGATTGGGGTAGAGACTGTTGGAATGAAATGGAGCACTATAAGTCCTTGAGTAAGAGATTACAGAGACCATGGTATAAATTCTGGTGATAACCTCATATGTTATGCGTTTCCATACCCACATGATTGGTTGTCACCACGTGAATTGTATAGAGCTCACGTCTATATGCATTCTAAATCTAATCCATTGTACTTGCTATATAATAGGATAATGAACAAACGGCTGAAGAGTGCCCTTAGTATATGAGTTTTACAGAACGGGTTCGCGGAATCCAATTTATTCTCATATACAGAATGACATAACAAATTTTAAGCACATCACCATTGAAACACAAACACCATCCTTATTCACACACGAGAAAACGCAGCGGGAACCACTGGTACAAGGAGACACCACCTAATTGTACTTCTCAGCTTTTACCGAGTTTCCCAGACCTCAAAGCTCGCCCCCATCTTCAACATTCCTCCAAAAGCCCTTTTGGCTGCCTCATCACGGGTATAAAGGTGAAACTGCCCTTTGTACCGCCAACTGCGGCCAGCCAGCGCTCCGTGCCCCTGGTAAGAACACTCAGCGAGACATTTGGAGTTAGAGACCACATATTCCTCCTACTCACAGCCCCTCCCTGCTCGCATTACACGCTTCTCAACTAGACACTGAAGTCTCATTCCTCACCACTCACTATGGATTCAAGACACCGCCGTGTGCGCAGTGGCAGAGAGGACAGTACCAGTTATGCGGATAGACCTCCTCCTACACCAAGCCCCTCATCCACAGAGTTCCAGGAGTACCAGCAGAGAAACCTCTCTGTCAGTGGCTCCGGTGTCAGCCTAACGCAACTCTTCAACCCTCATATGCTTGCTGATACTCATGACGAGATCCCCACTTACGACGAGACCATAAACAGAGACCAAGAGATCAGGTCTGCTCGCATGTCTGTATCATCATCGCTTCAGAATGGCTCAACATCCACGACAACGTCCTCATCGCCACCTGAAGATGAGAACATTCAACAGAAAGACAGACACGGTCTTCACAGCTTGAAGACACTTGGTTTGAACTTTTTGAATGCTAAACAACACTTAGCCTTAGCATCATGCCGTGACCTTGTGCTTCTCCCTCCATTATATCATGCCTTCATCTGCCTCAAGAATGCTTATTATTACAGTCAGAGCTCAATCACCCAGACAATGAGCCATCAAGCATTCGTCAACAACCTGATCCTTCCAGGCTCTTCAGAGTACTTCATCTCCGGTATTTGGTGCCTTGTTGCTGCATACTTGTCATTTTCAGTGGTTGACGGTCTTATGATACGTTGGATTGTCACTTATCAAACATCGGCTGCTATTGTCAGGGTGCTGTCCATGTCTATGTTATTGTTGACCATCGAGCAGGTAATGTTGGCAATCTTCTCGCCCGATGGCTCATACTCACTCCATACTTGGGTTCTGATATCGTGTGTACTGACAGGTGCTTTCATCATCCAGAACTTTGTGACAAGTAACCTAGACTTGAAGAACCTGAAGAAACAGAGATTTGTTGATTATTACAACATCACGGTGTATGCTGTGGTCCCTGTTGGTTTGGCGAGTTTTGTCTCCATGATCGCACTATTGAGAGCTCTGATGATTTTGAGAGTCGACATCGAGAGAAGAGAGTACGACTTTATCGATACGTTGACCATAAACACATGAAGCTTAATGAATTCTTTCTTTGTCTTTCTTACTGCTTTTGCCATTACTCTTTTGATTTGAGCCTATTGTTGATTTCCCACTTTGTACTATTCAAATAATGTCCTAATTAATATCCATCAACGATTTGACTCTTCGTAGGGCCTATTACTTCCAAACTGCTTTGTCATTTGGCACATAGACTTTATGTATATGGTGTATGGATGTTTTGTTATTTTTTTTTCCATCATGAAAAAAATCAAAAATGCAAATCAACAATAAAATGGCCCATGGGACTTTCCCGTTGTAAAGCTCATTCGTACATTAAGTAGATAAGATGGTGACCACTGTTATGGGTAAATCATTCCGTGCTAAGGAATTAGTTAGCGTGAGTACCTTCTTCCAGGCTAGAGCCCTCTCAATAAGAGGCTAGGTCCTACTGACGAACCAGTAACTAACATGAACTTAAGATTGGTTTGAAGTCAAAATTCTATGGGATCAGTAAACACGATGTTTCACGTATCTGTGCCAAACTAGGTTTATACCCAGGCATGAGAATGCACCAGCTTTCAGAGCAACAGGTGCTGGGTATAACCAAAGAGCTCTCGGACTTGACCATAGAAGGTGACGCTAGAGCCGTAATACGCTCGAACATTGCATTGAAGAGAGCTATTGGTTCTTACCAGGGTATGAGACACGCCATGGGTCTTCCTGTCCATGGTCAACGTACTAGAACCAATGCTAAGACTGCTAGAAAATTGAATAGAGTGGAGAGAAGAGGTTACACTACGGATAACAGAGCTAGATTTGAAAACTCTGGTGCTTTATCAGGTTTCAAGAACTTCTTCAAGGCCTTGATATGAAGATTGCTTTATGAAAACGTGTAAATAGGGTGATGGTAATGTATGCTTATTGGTTTTTTTTTCCTTCCTAAAACTGTCTTTTATTAATATGTTGTTTTGGCTCATTGAGTTGTGTAGTCTTTGTTAAATGGTTCCCATTTCTTCAACTCCATCAAATGACGCATCGTTGGACGACCGTGAGGGCAATTCCACGGTTTTTCCAATGTTCCCAAGTTTCTAACAACTTTCGTCATTGCCTTCATGTTTAAAGTTTTACCAACCATGATGGATTTTCTACAGGCCCTCATTGCAAACATGGACCTGATCTTGGAACATCTAACATTCGGATTTTGGGGGTTCTCTTTTATCAGATGGATAAGTTCATTGAAATCATTGGTACCAAAGACCGTCTTCTTAGAAATTGGTAACGAACCAAGTGAGATTCTTTCACCTGGACCGGCATTTAGATCAACTTTCACATTGAACCCATTCTTCTCAAATGTTTCCAAATGTTCCAGAACGACAAGCTCATCAATGGAGTTAAGATCAATACTCTCTGGTTTGAACAAAGGTTGACTTTGAAAGACAGTGTGTTTTTGTAAGTCCTCGAAATTGAACTTCTCGTCAGATGCATGCTGGTCAATGATGAATAGATCCTTACCATCCCTAATGACCAATATAAAACCCAGATTAAACTGACCAATGATCTTCATCTTGTTGAAATCCTGTTTAGAAACTTTCAATGTCAGAAGTTTCTCAGACTCCTCCGTGTCTTCAATGTTGTCGATTTTGATCTCTTCTTTGACCTTGTTGCGTCTGATTGATTCAAGATCGGCTTTTGAGAAAGATGTGGGTAATCTAACAGTGGTTTCATAGTTCTGTGACTGATCAGAAGAACGTTTTGTAGCCATTTTAGTTTCATGAATCTCCGTAAAGTCAGTTTGAGCAGTACTAGGAATGTTTGCCTGTGTTTTTGTTATATCATCCAAGTATTGACTAACTTCGTCATCTTCAACTAGGTCAGTGACAACGCCTTCGTTACCATTCTCCTTGGAATGAACAAACTCTGCGCTGTGTTCATCACCACAATGACAGTTTTCAAACCTCAATTTGTCATCCTTCACGTATGCATTATGGACAATTGATTTCCCAGCAACCTTCATTATGACAGGTTCCACTGTTGTTTGATATGATCTCTTGATAGGCGTCAATGAGTTCGATGGGGAAGCGGCAGCATCATTTCTAAACGATCCAAGATCTTTCAAGCTGGTCAGTTTATTACGGTATGATGATGGTAAAGACCTTGATGGCGTTTGACGGATTGCCGGTCTTGGAGTTTGAACAGCAATAACAACATCATCATCGTGAGCATCATGATGTGCCGGTTCATCACTAAGGTCTTCAAAGTCTTCATCCAGAAATTGATGGCTTGAATCCCTTGCAACTGATTGTCGTCGTCTCTTGGTTTCCACAAGGACTAATGACTCACCTTCAGGAACAAATAATCTTTTGTGTTGGCTTGAACTTTGTAGGACTCCAGATTTTATCTCAAGATTCTTCTTATCATCTTCAAATTGCTCTTCACATAGAGTTTCCTCATGTTCACAGTTCTGAGTGGTCTGAACATCATCACCATGCACTTCTAAAGTGACTTCTTGTTGAGAATCCTCCTCTGCCCCCTCTTGCTTGACTTCAGAATAGGCGAATCCTTTCTCTGTCAAAATGTTAGTCTTCACAACTTCTGCCTCAACATCTGAAGTCTCGGGTTTGGAGATAAAGGTTTCAATGCCTCTTTGGAAGTCATTCTTAGGAATACTAAGATCTAATCCATCAAAGAATTCGATCAACTTCAATCTGAACTCTTCAATTATCTCCGTCTCATTATGAATCAGGATAGTTCTTTTATCAGGTGTGACATTGACATCCATGTACTCAGTCTTCATATCAATGTTTAAAACAAATGTCGGGAATTGCAAATGGTTATAACCTTTGTAAACTTCATTGATCAATTTGGAGAATTTGGCAAGAGTGACAGGTCTTTTATTGATGAACCAAAACTGTCTATCGTTGATTGGTCTACCAAATCCGAATGAACATTGTGAGATCAAACCAGAAATCCTAATGGAGTAATCCTCTGCATGATCAGCAACTTTTAGTCTTGCTTTCTTCTGATTTAAGTCTATTGTAATGTCCAGTGTCATTAACCCGAATAAGGCATTGGAACCAAAGATATCCAATAGATTGTCATTCATACTGACGGAGCCTTGAGAGTTGAGGAGTTTCTGTTTCTTTCCTTTCTTATTAACATTGGTGACAATGAATTTGACACCTTCTGAAATGATGATGTAGTTGGAGATCAGCGATAAAGCCTTTGCAAACTCTCTCTTGATGTTCTTGTGTAGATCCTTTTGCCTCACTGGTAAGGTTTCAAATAGATTGGAGATATGAACACTTGTACCCTTAGGTCTTGAGCAAATAGTGTTTTTCAGTAATTCACCAGTCTTTGAGAATTCCAATTTGTTTGCCTTTGGTGGTTTGTTTGTAGTTGTTATCACCACTGATGAGATTGAACATAATGAACTAACAGCTTCGCCTCTGAACCCCAACGTCTTCAACTTTGTGATATCCTCAAATGAGGATAATTTGGAAGTGTGATGGTTCAAGGCAATGGATTCAAAGTCTTTGGGATCGATACCATCACCGTTATCAACGACCTCTAATGAATTTAATCCATAATCATTGAAGTTGATCTCAATCTTACTAGTACCAGCGTCTAAACTGTTCTCAATTAGCTCTTTCAAGACTGTGGGGAGATCAATAATGACCTGTCCAGAGGTGATTCTATGGATATCCTTCTGATCAAGACTTGAAATAGACATCTGTTGTGACTTTTAGCGGGCATTGTTTGTAAAGTATATCAATAACAACAGACACAAACCCGCGATTTCTTTATTACTTACTTTATTTTACGCGACCGTGTTTTTTTTTTTTTTCTTCGCGTAACTTTTGCTATTTGTTATGCTATTGCCACATAATCATAATTATAAGGCGAATACATAGGCTTTGTAAATAACATTACCTTTGTTGTTGGGTAGTGGTGAGGCCCAGGAGAATATATTCGCATGATGTTTTCCTATCAAATTAAAAACTCGTCTGGAGCAACCAGCAACATTCTAACGTTACCATGCAACTTTCATTAAACAGAAACTGCTGTTTCAACAAAATCAGATTTGGAAAGCGGTGTTGCACATCACGCTGAAAATATCGCACCCTCAAGAGGCGAAGATATAATGTTTCCCATTGACTACGAAAGCTTATGATAGTTGGAGTCACAATTACAATGAAGTAGTATTGTATAGACGTAACTGCATTTTGTAAAAAGTTTCAGCATTTTTCTTTTTCATACTAGATCACTGGGAAGAGACTGAACCAATTACGAAGTGATAATAAGTAAGAAAATGAGTAAAGAAGCCACAAGCAATTGGAAGATTTTAGACTAGCTAGAAGCCATATATAACAAGACATAAATAGTCATAAGGATGAAATAACCGTCAATACAAGTTTTACTCTATGAAAAAAAAAAGCCTTTTGACGCCTTTGAGGTCGTAGATCAGTCGTTAGAACTCCAATATCAATCTCTGAAGCTCTAAAGTTGGTGTACAGCCAATTCCAGGAAAAGAAACAATCAAAAAGAAAGAAGAAAGAGCTGAATTAGTGAAGTAAAACGACTTCCTTTATTGTGAGCTCTAAGACGTAGCTACTCTGTTTGAATCAGAACAACTGAAGAGTTTATATATAAAGCTCGTGAAAGAAAAACAAAGACAAGACGAGGTATACGAGCACCTTTAGTATTCATGCCATAGATATTACTACAAGGTATTTGGTTCTCACGACTCCATTATTAGATGCAATCTAAGCATTTTGGGGGGTTACTTTAGGGAACTCGAGTTTACGAAGTTTTAACTTTTTCAAAGAAGGATATATGAACAACAAGTTTCTTTTATTAATTGTTGTACATAGAACTTTAGCTCCATCTTTTTGCTTCTATGTGTATGGCTTTCCCTCCATCTCCTTTGTTAGTCCACAACATTAAATTTTAAATCATTTGAAGTACCCCAACTTTGTGATCTTGCCTTTTCCTAATGCCCTTCAAGTCAGCTCTATGAGCACAACGAAATATCTGAACTTCATACCTGCACTAGAGTTAAGTCTAAAGTCCGGTTATACTCAAAGTCGAGTAATCATATATATCTACCAGCTCTGAAGATGGGAATAACTATATTGTTTAACGGAAGTCGCTAGAATTTTGGTTGATATCTAAGATAATAGAACCGGAGTGACATTCCTAGCTTTCAAGAATTAATGCTCATCATCTAGACTCATCTGTGTGAGTTTCGAGGATAAAGAAAAGTATGCTGGAAAAAGTCCAAAACTGTGCAGTACCTGGCAGAGGACGCACCTAATAAACCCCGGTTGATGAA
Source organism: Taiozyma onychis (assembly GCA_030582435.1). Classification (NCBI taxonomy): domain Eukaryota; kingdom Fungi; phylum Ascomycota; class Saccharomycetes; order Phaffomycetales; family Wickerhamomycetaceae; genus Taiozyma; species Taiozyma onychis. The sequence continues at coordinate 78,186 of JAKTWU010000231.1, forward strand.
CTTTTTGCAGTTTAAAAAGTTTCATATATCGTGAGGCAGGTCTTTGGAGGAATCAAAACCTACTAGTATGAAAAGCCTTTATCGACTTTCACAGACGACCAGGTAGCAAATTTTACTGGGCCTCGCAAGAGCTTACATTTTATTTGGCGCGAGTGGTGTTGGTTTTGGCTTTGGCTTCGTGGGAGGACCAGATGGCACTAATTTTCAGTACTAAGCCACGATCTAGATCCAGACCTTTCTTTAATCATTCGCGGTATACCTCAAGGCTTGATGCATATTTGAAACAAACCTCATACCGGTTCTCGGCTGAAAGTAAGTCATAAGTATTGGCAGTGCAAGCCGAAGTTCTCAATGAAAGAGTGTATATCGACGAAGGAAATATATGTATCAGAATCAAGCATCTGTTTCAATGTTTGGAGAGTTATTGATTTTTCAGTCAAATTTGGTACCTTGATGACGTGTGGATTACATAATGAAGAAAAAAGTAAATCGATTTCAGCTGCATGATCGTTAATGCCGTCTTCTTAAAAATCCTCAAAGAAGCACTTAATGTGGCAAAAAAGATTTCCAAAAAGAGAGTAGCATTATCAGAAGACACTTATTAGTACTATTACATGAAAATTTCCACACTGATTACTCATAAACTCTTTTAATTTGCCTATTTACCTGATGAAGCCTAATGCGAGAGTATGCAAGACATAAACAAGAAAACGCGCTCGTCACGACATAAAACTGTTTCAAGTTGCATGGGTTACAAAGGCACAGAAGAAATGCTTTATCAAAGCCCAGAGAGTATATAAGCCAGGGGGTTTCCTTCCAAGATCATCACCACGTGTCCCCTTGAAAGCCCATGGGAAAAGCCATCAACTAGTCATTCATTTTTAACGTTCGCTTCTTTCCCAGTTTGATGCTTTTCCTTTCTTTATTCATAGCGTGCACTTACGCTTTAACACTCGACACTTCCGACACTTCCTCCATCTGTTCCACCGCCAAGACCATCGCTAAAGGTGCCTTGAATTACTACGATGCTTCCGACTCACTAGGAAAGTTTACCTCTGTTGCATGGTGGCAGAGTGCCGTTGCCTTTGGATCATTGTTGAACTATCAGCACCTTTGTGACGATAATGAATATGAAGATTTGATCCTAAATGGGTTGGCCTCACAAACTGGTTCTGATCACAACTATGAACCTTCTGAAATGAAAGATTCCATTGGGAATGATGATATAGGCACATGGGGTTTAGTTACTGTTCATGCTGCGGAGATTGGGTTTAAAGAACCTGATGATACAACTTGGTTAGAATTATCTCAAAATGTCTTTGATTTACTTTGGTCACGCTGGGATGAAGACACTTGTAATGGCGGCCTAAGATGGCAGTTTGATTCCAGTCGTGATGGCTACGACTACAAGTCCCTGATTTCCAACGCAAATCTTTTCCAACTAGGTGCAAGATTAGCAAAGTTAACAGGTAATGATACATACACACACGCCTCCGAGGAGATCTATAACTGGATCTACGGTGCTGGCCTTGTTAATGAGTTAGAGAACGGGTCAGAGGTTTATGATGGTTTCAACACCGATACGAATTGCACTGACACAATCAAGGTTTTATGGACTTATAACTATGGTACTTTAATCGCTGGTGCCGGTTATTTATATTCAGTAACTTCCGATGACACATGGGAGGAGAGAGTTGAGAGTTTAATCCTTGGCTCACAGATCCTATACAACAACACTGTCCTATATGAACGTGCTTGTGAGACTTACGATATCTGCAATTCTGACCAAACAATCTTCAAAGGTGTTTATTCTAGATTCCTTGGTCAAACAACCACCGTTATTTCAAGTTTAAAGAGTAAAGTGAAAGATTTGATGGAGCCAAGCGCCAAAGGTGCTGCTAGGAGTTGCTCAGGTGGTAGTGATGGTGAAACTTGTGGTCAAAATTGGGGGCTGGGTTACTGGGATGGGAAATATTCTCTTGGTGAACAAGTAAGTGCCTTGGAAACGGTCATTAGTTTATTGCATTTATAGAAAATTCTTGGTTTATGTTTTGGTTATGTTAAGTGTCTAGTTTTTGGTTTTATAAGAAGTTTTACCCCAAGTATTTCAGCTGTAGAGCTAGCATTATCTAAAGCTCGATCGCTGAATCGAATTGCAGCTTTCAGTCTTCCGAGCTCTCCCATCAGATTCATCAGTATTTTCATTTATGCGAACGATTTCTCTCTTCAGTGAATCTGGAGTGGCTCCAATATTTCCAATTGGCTCAGAATTCTCTTCATACAAAAGGTACTTCAGTAGCTTCAACGCTGGAAGATCACCAGCAGTCAGGACTTTCAAGTCCGTAGAAGTAATTTTGTGGAGGATGGAGCCTGAGTCGGAATCAAAATCCAGATCAGTAACATTTTCCGTAACCAACTCTGTCAACTTTGCAAGGCCTTTCAGTTTAAGCTTCATTCTATCATCATCCGAATCTTGGAAAACATCAATGGCGATGTTTTTGACCTTTGGGGAGTTGGGAATATCTAGCACTAGAGTTGTTTCTGTGGGTATAGGGTTGACTTCAAAGAACAAAGACTCTAGCTCAGGCAACACCCAGTCCAACGAACCTAAACTTAGTTGGTGATCATTAATGTAAATCCCCGAGATTTGCAGGCTCCTTAACTTTTGAAACTTCAGAATGCCAAAGTCAACAAAAGGATTATTCAGGCATAGATCTAACGATCTAATATCTGGATATCTTAGAGATAAAAGATTGATATCCGTTATGGCATCGTTCCCAACGCTGATTGATAATTCTTCTAAATTTCTGGCCCTAATGTAAGGAGTAGTATCAGTTCGATAATCACAAGTAAGGGACAACGTCTTCAAATATGGATGGTCATCAGTTATAGTCTCAATAAGTGGGATATCTGAGGGGCGGATGATCATGTATAATTTTGGAAACTTGTTAATAAAGCTGGTGTCTTTCAATACGTTGGTAACGCCAGATATCGATAAAAGATCAGCTTTTACTGGCCAGCTATTCAGACCTTTTATATCAACGTCAGCATTGTTAGAGGAGAAGACCAAGTATAATGCACTCAAGGTCTTAGTAACAGGAAAGTTCAAAATTCCAAAATCACACTCTGTAGAAATACTCAACTGGACCAGATTGTCAGCGTAAATACTATTCAAATAAGGAAAGCAAGAACCATCATTTCTCAAGTCGACCTCAAGATCTATCACATTTGGAATTTTGAGGTTGTCAATACAAGACACACTTGCAAAAGTTGCATTGTTTAAATTAGGGAATGAAAGATCTTTCACTTTCACAAAGGTTGGACATGTGTTGACTGTCGTGCCATCGAGGAGGAAGGTTTGCAAAGCGGCAAATACCTCCTCTTCTTGAGAACCAAGGAAATTAATGATGTCCTGACAAATATTACGAACTGATAGTGATTCCAAACCCTTTGGGAGGACTCCTTTTAGTTTCAGATCGGCCAAAGATAGGGAGCTAACCGGGACGTATTTTAACTTTCCCAGGTCGAATTCACCACCTTTTAGCATGACGTCTAGAGGTCTTACAACTTTAGAAGCAACAATCAATAAATTGTCTGATTTGATCACTCTATGAAGAGGTGACATGTAAGACACATAGTGTGAAGGTCCAAGATTGACAACAAACCCCTTCATTTCTTGTAATTTTAACGCCTCTTCCTCATTAACCGTTTCAAAATTAAGCTCAAAGAGATATCTTTTAAAGCTCGAAATGACAACTTTGCTCAACTGGTTCCTTTTGAATCCTTTAGCCCAGAATCGCAACTCATCATCATGGTTAGTCACAACTTCAAATGTATCATACAAGACTGGGGAGATTTCTGTTGATTGAAGGAGTGGCAGCAACGTTTCTATGTCTGTTTGATTAATGACGTTGGCAATAACTTCAGGTGGGAGATATCTCATTCTGATGTTGCTGGGGGTCCTACTTGAGCCTCAGTAGAGAAAGCAGTGATGGGTCATTATTATTTATGAACTTGACCAGCTTTGATGGAAAGAGATTCTCGGCCGAGAGAAGAACATAGACCATGAAACCTCTGTTCTTCAGTGAAGGTCAACGAGTTCTTTGGTTTGTATTTACACAAGACGTCACCTTTACAGTGGAAATAGCCATAAAAGGCCCTCTTATGCTTTCAACCAGGCTATGGCTAACATTTTTGGTTCTCTGGTTGCTCTTCAACTCTATGATCTACTCTTCAACAAAAGTATGCCTTTCAACGTTCCAAGAAATATAAAAAGAAGTAAGCCCAGGATGGTAGTTCTGTTGTATAAGATGGGCCATCTGATAACAGTTTGGATATGTGTTCTTTTTTTTGTTTTTTGTTTTAATAAATGTACGTATATAAGATGTTATATATAAAGGTATGACATTATATATAAAAACCTAGTAAAAAAGTCTTTTGGTTACTCCTCTTTCACCGGAATTTGCTGGATACTCGTCCTTGATATCCATGTACCCTGGGTTAGTACTCTTACCATGATTGTCTCTATTCCGGGAGTTTTGGGGCAGAATTTCACTTTTTAATTATATGGTCTGAAAGACAGGAGTGTCAAAGATCTTCAAATTGGGGCGTGTGGCGTAGTTGGTAGCGCGTTCGCTTAGCATGCGAAAGGTCTCCGGTTCGACTCCGGACTCGTCCAATTTTTTGATATTTTTGTGCTTTTTGGCGCCGAATTCTCTTATTTTCTTCACCACTTGAAGGTATTAAGCTTCAGTCTCCGACCTCTTTTGCCTTGTATGAAGAGGTGTCCTCTAATTTTAAGGTTTATCGAGGAAATATTATAACTAGTTTAAAAAAGAGATCGTAATAGAGACTTGCTCAACTTTATTGCATCCCTAACATCGCATCTTAGAGGAAAGAGCTGGAGGCAGGGTGATTTGAAAATGATAATTCTTGAGTGTATGTGACAGCTTATGTGAAAGTCCCCAAAGCTGATCTCTTAAAATTGAAGCTCTCAGCTATAGCGCCTAGCTGAACCAAGTACCAACTAACCATATTATACCGAAAAAATAAAAAGGAAATGCGTATTAATGTCTCCTGATATTTCGAGTTTCCATAATTGAGTTATTACGTCTATAGGGTTCTCGATTACATGAGGAGAATCTTCCAGCGCAACCTCAGAATTAAACAATTACAATCACCAAAGAGAGTTCATTGCTCATATAATTGCATCGAACATCGTGTTCACAGTGTCACAGAGAACAAGTGTTAATCACTACCATCTCGCCACCCAGGGGAGATATTCGGGGAGGAAGTTTTAGATGTTACATCGGAAAACATAGCAAAATAGGTTCCTTTCAGGCGATTGCTTTTGAGTATGATGAAGTTCCTGATTGCAACCAAGATTTCTTAATATGTGCATACGTGATGGTAGAACGTTTTTATAATATTATTATTGATCTACCCCATATATTTTCTGTAATTTCAAATTACATATTACTGTTCAGAAGCAGCCCTTCAATGCCTTTACACCGTCATTATTCCAAGGTGCAAAGAACAGGCTTCTTGGGATATTGTTGAGATAGCATCGAATAGCTACTAAAAAGACTCGTCCAGGGAGCCCAGAAAATCTTTTATCAAGCGCCAGTCAAGGATCTGCGTATTTGCTGCTTCAGTGCCTTAGCAGTCACAGCTTTGGAGTTACATAGGCACTTGTACCTTACTTTGTGGGAGTGCTTTTCACGTGTCTTTGAAAGTTATAGTCAAGAGAGAATTCGTCATTCCGTACAGGCTGGGGATATGCTGAAAATCGTGACCATTATTATTTACAGAATTAGTTGGGCATGTACTAGTGAATAAATACGGAGAACCCCACCCTCAAAGTTTTGAGGCTATGGACTGTGGCCATCGACAATCAATTGAAGAACATGACTTCACAGCCCAAGTAGAATTAGCCTGCCGATCTAACAGAGCTTGAGAACTTACTGTTTCAACAACTTCAGCTGAAGATTTCCAACCAGTGCGCATCTTTTGAGTAGTTGGCCCTTCGTTAGCCTCTCTTCTTTTGAGTGGACCCTCAAGATATACACTTGGATCATCAACCGAAGCGCAACTGTCGATAGAAAGTCCCGAGCCGTTGTTAAACCTTATCTTGAACGCTTCCCCAAAAGTCTCTCTTTGCCACGTTCCTTTTGCTTGTCACCGCTTGAGGCTTTGCCAACCTCAGTTACTTATTATTAGGGTCCCTGGCATACAGGTACGTGCGTAATATTTAAACTCAAACGCACGCTCGAGAATCCGCCAGCACAACTCCTCTTATAGGACTTTATCAAACCATACAATGAAATTGGATCTGCTGCTAATTGCCTCAGTTGTTCCTCTGGTCTCTTCGAGTTACATAAGACAGCCGTTCACCATCAAGACAGGCGATTATACCCAGTCACTCGTGGCTCGTGATGAGGACTCATCGCTTCAACTCCCAGCAACTTACCATAACGAGTCATTTGTGTTCATCAGCTTCAACTTGGGAACTCCACCACAGCCATTTTATGGTAGACTTGCCCTCAAAGAGACAAGAGTCGTTGTGCATGATGTCTCAGATATCTACTGCGATGATGCTAGTTTCGGTGGTACTCCCCTTGTCGAGATGCTTGACGCTTCACTGGCTAAGCAATGTTCTGGATTGTTCAATACCAAAGGCTCCTCCACTTACAAAACTAAAAATGACACTGAGGAGTACCGTGTTGACTATGACAGTGGGAGCTATGCCGCTGGTTACTTAGGTTACGATGCTTTGTCCTTCCCTGGTTCAAATGTCTCAATTGAAGATGTGGAGATCATCGTCGCTAACACTTCCAACACCAAGGAACTGAGCTTTGGTATCGGTCCTGATTGGTCTTTGCTAGATGAAACCAGTGGTGAGTACAAGAACTTCACAAGTCCCGTCACCAAGATGAAAGAAGCCGGTTTCATCAAAAGGAGAGCTTTCTCAGTCTTTGTCAATTCTTCAGAGTCAGGTGAAGTGTTATTCGGTGCAGTGGATCACTCCAAATACCAGGGTGAACTGACTACCGTCCCATTTGCCACTATCAAGAACAGATTCCCTGATGAGAACCAAGACGGTAGCGTCTATTTCGGCTCTATCATGATCACGACTTCAGAGCTTGGGTTTCAAGGGTTAGAGAAGGAATACACTGCTAAAACCTACGACAACTTACCAGCTGAGTTGATTCTAGAAAACTCTTTCTCCTCATTGCCATATGATTTTGTCCAGGAGGTGTTACCTGATTTAGGTGCCGAGTTTGTCCCTGAAGAGTACGCTTGGGTCCTTCCAAAATGTCCAACTAACGAAGAGGCCTACTCTCAATACTTTGTATTCAACTTCCAGGGCAAATTGATCAAGGCACCTTTGAGGGACTTCATCACTTATCTAAACGGGACCTGCCACATAAAAATCCGTGATGACGACACAGAGAAGGTCATCTTAGGCTTGGGTTTTTTGAAATCAGCCTACATTGTCGTCCACTACGAAGACTACACTGTCTCACTGGCCCAATCGAGACTAGTCCCTGATGATGATGGAGAAGATGAAGATATCGAGGTCATCGAATCAAGCATCCCAAGTGCCACTTCAGCTCAGTTCTACAGTGTCACTGCCACTTCAGCCGACTGGGACTCTAAGATATCCGGTGATAACGTCTTTACCGTCTTCCAGGACAGTGGTATCAACAACAATGGTTTGACCACTACGGGTGATGATTGGTCAAGCCAAATAAAGTTTGCCTCGGGGCCACGTTCAGTTTTGACTCATCAACTGCTTTGTTCAATACTGGTATCTCTTCATCTAAGACCTCTTCAAGAGCTTCCTCTTTCAAGGCCGCTTCGACGTCTGATGACTCCACAAGCTCATCACCAGCAAGCGCTAGCTCTAGCTCTAGCTCTTCTGCTTCTTCTTCTAGTTCCGGTATCGCTGGAAACGTGGCAGCCCAAAGCACTATCTTACCACTAGCTCCATTTTTATTATCCTTGCTATGAAGCAGCCCAAAAGGAATATTCAGGATATCTTTCGATATCTGTTATACTACAACTGCCCACCTTTTATGGGTAAATTTCTTCTTCTCCGTAGATCTCTTGTGTAGATGCTTATCTGACATGTGTTGCCCCGGGATTACCCAAAG
>JAKTWU010000232.1:0-85028 GCA_030582435.1 Taiozyma onychis
TTCATGTTTGTAACCAACAATAATATCATCAACAAAAGTACCAATCAAAAGTGATCTTATCTACATACTCTGATATTCAATCACGTGAACAATATCATTTTGGATAGAAGACCAAATGGGACTTGAGTCTCAACAGAGTTCGTGAAACGCTTGCCTCCTTTTAACCTGTGGATTTATTCAAACAGTCAAGCTGTTTGTGTTTTGCGTTAGCAAATTTCATATGTTTGTGACCGCTAGAAAGTTTTATCACCAAGCCTTCAAATCCAAGAACTGACAGTACCAAAAACTTTGCTATGCTTGGTTACAATCGTGATCACAAGGCCTATCGGGCTTCTGATGTGGATGTATGTTCTTCCAGTTCTTCAGTTTACTTGCGTAAACAGAGGCCGGTTGCTACATAATCATCATGAATAAATCTTTTTGAAGGTTTTCTCTTGCATCAGTTGCAATGGCGTATTGCCAATTGAAGATCAACAGATGCAGAAAGGTCTTTAGAATACTTTACTTTTCAGCCCTTGCCTCTTCTTTTGCAGCAGCGAGCGTAGATGGAATTCGTGACCTTGCTGTACTGGCTTTTTTGACTTTATTGTCAAGATTGTAATTACAACTGTCCAAACACTAATGTATAAAGCAATAGGGTGGGCTTAATTAATTATAAGTAAACTAAGGATTGAGTAGTCTCGAGTAATACAAATTTGCACTTTATTTTCCTTAAAACTTTATGATATTAAAAAACTAAAAATACAGGTATGATGGCATCAAAATGATCTATTTCTTCTTCTTCTTTTTCTTTTCACCTTCTTCTTCTTCATCGTCAGCTTTTCTCTTCTTTTCCTTCTTTTCCTTCTTTTCCTTCTTTTCTTTCTTTTCCTTCTTGTCCTTCTTGTCCTTCTTTTCCTTCTTTGGTGTTTCAGAGACAGTGGTATCAGCATCAACAACTGACACATCGGCAACTGACACATCGGCATCACTAGCTGGTTCGACTTCCTTGATCAATGGTTTGGTTTCAGAGGCAGCTGGCGCAGCTGGAGCTGGTTCATCTTCATGACTGATATAAGATTTCTTCCAGTCAGAAGGAGTGCTTTCATTAACTCTACCAAACTTGTCTAGTTTACCGTCCGCCTTCAATTGTTTCTTCTTTTGGGCAACTGGACCTAGACCCCATCTTCTTGGGTATTGATCTCTCTCCATGATACATCTCTTAACCTTAGCGACAACACCGTGGTCACATGAGGCTAAATCAACAGTGGACATTTGAGCAATGGCAATGGCAATGGCTTCACCCTTGGTGGTGATTAAGACAACTTCATCGTATAGTTCAATACCTTCTTCGTATCTCAATAAACCTGGAATCATCAATTTGGCACCGTAACAAACAGCGTTAACAGCAGAGTCCTTAACAACGATTCTCTTATAACCTAATAACAAGGATTCTAATGGTTGGATAATTCTTCTCAAGTATGATTCATCTCTGGTGTTATCGTAACTCCATTGAGCATCCAAAACATCATGTAGAGTGACCAAGTTGTCTGTCTCAGCAAGAGCACCGGATCTAACACGACGTAGTTCTTGCATGTGACCACCAACACCTAACAGCATACCTAAATGCACACATAGAGTTCTCATATAGGTACCAGCTTCACATGAAGCCCAAAAGACACCTAGACCTCTCTTGTTATCGAATTCAATCAATTTGGAGTCGTAAATGGTTCTAACTCTTAATTGACGTTTAACAGCAGAGATTAAAGGTGGTCTTTGGAACAAGGCACCAGTCAAGTTTTCTAAACCTCTAGCCAATTCCTTTTCATCTTTCAATTCTTCATGTAGTCTGACAATACAAACATACTCTTTACCGGCACCTTGTTGAGATTTTACCAATCTGGTGGCTCTGTCGATACAGACAATCAAACAACCAGTAACTTTAGGATCCAAGGTACCAGAGTGACCAGTCTTTTCACAGCGTAGAATTCTCTTGATCCAGGCAACAACTTCATGGGAGGATGGGTTGGAAGGTTTGTCCAAGTTGATAACACCGGAAGAGATGTATGATTTCAAGTCTCTCTTCAATGGAGAAGAACCAGCTGGGATTGGAGTGTAATGGCCGCTTCTGACAAGTAACTTGTCAAAGTTTTTCAGCAATAGCGGCCATTCAGAGGCATCAGAAGATGGGCTGATGTTCTCCGGCTTGATGAACTGTTCAGACATGGCTAAAAAAGAGTGCTTGATGGTCTTTTCAATAGTGTCTCTTCTCTATAAATCTGAAAATTTTTCTTTTGAAAAACATTTCTGGTTTTCCGCGAAATTTACCCGGTGCGATGAGCTAAAGAAACTATATTTCGCGAAAATTGCCTAAAAGGATTTCTTATTTAGCCGAGTGTTCTGTTTTGATTTACCCGAAACATATAGCCGCCAATTTTTCCCACCATTCTATGATTGCTACATTGAGTGAGTTTATAGAATTGAAATCCCGGAAAACTAAGGGATAAATGGAGTACGCTTCCCCGAAAAGATATGTGGCTGAAGGGCATCTTCGGTGATTAGATTGATGTTAATCACTTTGATGCCACAATTCTTGCAACCATTGTTTGACAGACTTTCCCAACTTCGGGCTGATGTAAAAGTGTGGGACAGGATCTAATTGTCCATGTCTAGGAGAGACAATGTGGTTCTCTCCAGCTGCTGCCTCAAGCCTCTGTATTTAGGGAAGTATGGCTTTAGTATGACTCCAATGCTCAATCGACCCTTCAAGGTATATAAACTTCCATTGATCTTCCAAACTTGATCTTTGATTTAGTTTCATCCAAGACACAAAAGAAAGCTTGCATGTCACAGAAGCTTTCCAAAAAACCATTGGTGCACAATGACGAGCAGAGTGTTGATTTAAAGTCCACCGTTTCACACACGAAGGATGACAATGAATCCTCCAAGGAAGCTGTCACTTCCATACTGTTTAACAGATCACTGGAACTGATCTTCAGTAAGGAGCTTCCACCAAAGAGAACCAAACAGCAGCTTTTCTTCTGGTATACCCCCGGTCAATCCGAGTTTTTTTTTTTTTTGAATCCCCATGCCTTACATCTGTCTTTCATACTTCATTAGATATTCGGATGCCACTAATATCTCCTCTGCTTATATCAGTGGTATGAAAGAATGTCCGAACATCAGTGGTAAACAGTATGTTTGGTTCAACAATTTTTCAGTGCTGCTTACTGTTTCTCAGGATTCGTCTTCACCGTTTTGCTTATCAAAGTGAGACTCTCCAGGTTAGTAACACTTCTCGAGAGGGGTTTATTGACTTTGTTCGTTTATAGAGCTGAAGCATGGAAAACAGTTGCTGTTTCAAGATTCTCCTTGGGTTTCTTAGAAGGGGCTGTTTGGCCATCCATTCACTACTTGTTGGGTAGTTGGTATACTAAACAGGAGCTGGGTAAGAGAACTTCAACATGGACAGGTGGTGGTATTGCAGGTGTCTTGATCTCTGGTTTGATTCAATCAGGTCTACAGAAGACAATGCACAGTAAGCATGTCTAGCTGGTTGGAGATGGTTGTTCATCATCGATGCAGTTTTGACTTTCCCTGTGGCGTTCTTAGGTTTTGCAATGGCTCCAGAATCTCCAGAAAGTACAAAACCTAGATTCTACTTGAACCAAGAAGGGATAGACTTTGCTAGAGAAAGAATAAAAGTTGATGGAAAGTCTAGAGTCAATAATAAGATTGGATTTATCAACCTTCAAGGGAGTCTTTTACCAGTTATGTCTTTGTCGTTGTATGGGTCTTATGGGGTTTGGGTGGTACTATCACAGGTTATTTCGGTGTTGTCTTGAAAGCTTTAGGTTACAATGTATATGATAGAAACAACATTCCTTCAGCCACTTCCGGTGTTGGCATCTTTGCCTGTTTCACGACAGGGTTTATTGTTGATATTGTTGGCAGAAGAATTGTGGTTGCATTATTTCTACAACTTTCTATGGATATCCGGTGCTGTGGTTGTTAAAAAGTACGATGTTTCAAATGGTACATTGATCTATGGCTATTCCATTATGGGCGTTTACTACGTTACATCCCCAATCATTGTTGGTTGGTGTAACGAACTGACAAAGGAAGATTCCCAATTGAGAGCTGCCACCATCGGGAGTTTGAATGTGGTCTCTTAGGGATTGCATACTCCATTAGCGTCTTCTTTCACTGACTATGCTCCAATATATGAAAATGCCACTACTGCCACTCTAAGTTTGACCGTTTTGTTGTTCTTTTACTTTTTCATCATGTTGGCATTTGATAGATATCAGGAACGTAAGAGAGAGTACATCAGAAACACAATCTACAAGAAAGACTCTGAGAATGACTCTGAGTTTGTGGCTGTGGCTTGAACGTTCCATTTCTCCCCCAAATATTAGATATTATTCAATAAAAAAGTATATTTCATCTTTATTGTTTTGACTGTAGACCCTGGCTGATTTACCTTAAACGTGTATTTAGCCGGATTATATGCACTTTTCATTTATCCGGTACTATGACCACAAGTTCGCATAATTGTCCGAAAACAGTTGCAAATTGCGGAATTGACTATTGTTTTTGGAGGTAAAAAAGGTAGACGCTTTTATATAAGGCACTTTTCTCCCACTAGAAGACTCTAGAGTTCACAGAGATCTTTCTCTATTCACATTAATACCTCTATCATGAAGTTGTTCTTCTTATCTACACTGTTGACAGGGGCTCTAGCCACGCCTTTCTTACAGAGCTTCCTCTCCCGAGAAGATTCGGACTCGTTTGATTTGTCCCAGTACAACTACACGAAGGACTATGGCTTATCTGAATCCACCATCTCAGAGCTCTTCAAACTTCACAAATGGCTTGTCTCTACTCCTTCAGTCAGTTATCATGAGAGGGAAATCGGGCTTAAGATCTATCACTACCTAAAGTCCAAGGGTTTGACCGTCGAGCTACACACCGTCCAGAAGGACCGCTATAACATAGTTGCTTACAAAGGCTCAAACAACGACACTCGTGTTGCCATTACATCCCACATTGACACTGTTCCTCCTTTCTTCCCTTACTCAGTTCAAGAGAAAGGTTCCAAGATATTCGGTCGTGGTGCCACAGATGCAAAAGGGTCGGTGGCTGCGCAGATTATTGCCCTACTGGAGTTGATTGATGATTTAGAAGAAGGCGAAGTTGCCTTGTTACTAGATGTTGGCGAAGAGAGTGGTGGCGATGGTTTCAATTACTTTGATGAACAACTGGACTACCATTGGGAGAGTATTATCTTTGGTGAACCTACAGAGAACAAACTTGGGGTTGGTCACAAAGGTTTTTTCCACGCTCAAGTTGAGGTCAATGGTAAAGCTGCACACTCAGGCTATCCAGAATTGGGCATTGATGCCAACGATATCCTAATCGAGTTCTTGCACAACCTAAAGCAAAAGGAGTTGCCTGATAACAAGTTGCTCGGGAAGTCTTCTTTGAATGTTGGTCTGCTTGAAGGTGGTGTCGCTGGTAATGTTATCAGTGGTCACAGTTCTGCTTCGCTTGCTTTCAGGGTCTCTGCTGATTTAGAGAAGTTCCCACAGATCTTATCAGGAGCCATAGAGGAGACATCAGGGGGAGAACACATCAAAGTTCAAGAAAGCGTTTTTGGAACAAACCCGACTTTCTTTGATTATGATGTTCCTGGTTTTGACAGTATCATTCTAGGATATGGTACAGATGCTGTTGCTTTGAGAAAGAGACCAGTGGAACATGAATACTTGTATGGACCTGGTTCTATTCACGTGGCACATGGTGCTGGTGAGTATGTAGCAACAGATGATCTGATTGAGGCCGTTGACGGGTACAAAAGACTGCTGAAACACGCTTTGTTATGAAATATACGCATAATATAGACCTTTACAACCCGTAGAGATCACAACTAAGGCGGTGCTGTATTATATTTTACAAGCTCTTTTTCATATTATATTTTCAAATTGTTTAGAGCTAAGGCAGAAGCATGTTACCGTCGGAGAAGCCGAGGTAAAAAAAAAACAAAAGCAAAGACATCTTAACAAGGTAGACAGTAAATTTTCCTTCAGAACTCGTCCTTGTTAGCTCAGTTGGTAGAGCGTTCGGCTTTTACAGTCAAACTAAGGGAAAATCATTTCTTAGCGGAAGTTAACCGAAATGTCGGGGGTTCGAGCCCCCCATGAGGAGTTCTATTTTTTTCCCTTTGTTTTTCGTGTTTGTGTGTGCCTCGAACCACTGTTTTGTTATGATTTGACTTCTGTTAACGGAAATCGAAGATTTTCTGAAGGGAAAGGTAGAAACACCGGGCGGGCCCAAGGTTTCTAACTACGCGTTTTATTGTCATCTTCTTACTGCAAGCTACTGTGAAGCCTAGTTTCGACTCCAATTTAGTTACACTTCTGGCTTTTGTCCTATTGCATCACGTCTTTCTTTCCCAGACACCTCCACACGTCATTGATAGGGTTCTTCTACCTTGTTCCGAAATACTGGCATACTATGGAGTTCTACGCTGAAAAAGTGTTCTTCAAATCGGACACGTATGACCCTTACACAAAACTACCCATTTATGTCTTCGACTCCAATTATTTACCCAAGGTTAGCAACGGTGAATATGACAAGAAGACGGCAGAGTATATCGTTGTAAAGTCTTTCAAGAAAATCATTGCTAGAATCCCTAATCATCCTTGTGTCATCGCATGCTTCACTTCAGGTTTCAAGAACATCAGTAGTGGGACAAGCTCCTGGGTTTCTATGTTAAAGTGTTACCAGCTATTACCTGATGAATTTAAAGACAATTTGAAGAAAGTGTACATTGTTCATGAGTCGTGGCTAGTGAGATCCTTCATCCAGATCCTACAGAATGTTTTGTCTATCAAGTACTTCAAGACTTTTGCCATCAACGGTGGTAATTATGACAAGCTGATCTATTGCAAGAACCTGACGGAGTTATCACGTATGGTTGACCTGCCTAAGATCCGTATAAGTCTGGACGTTTACTTATATGACACTCAATTCACAGAAAGATTAACAACCCCAACGAACATCAACCAGGAGTCTAAGGTCTTCCAGAATTACAAAGACCTGATAATTGAACGTGTGATACAGAGACTTTTGAGTGAAGGTGATAAGGTTGAATTGATCTTCACCAAACCTGGTAACCAAAAGAAATTGAACATCTTACTAGATGCTATTGGGAGAATGAACTATTTGGATCTGTCTCAATGGGACATCTATGTGATGGGTACTCTGCTCCTGCATTTGGTAAGAACATATAAGAGAGTTTTGATACCCGTTGAGATGATTCCATTACCAATCAGCGATGACTTCGCTTATACATCGGAGACTTTCACAGATATAATATCACACTATAATGACAATGGTGAAGGGTATGAGCTGATATCCAAGATCTTTGAGTTGATCAAATCTTCGATAATCAATTGCAATGTTACTAAACATGATGTGAAATCACTGTCGAAGACGATTGCCCCAGCTATCACCCAACAAAAAATCTCACTTGCAAATAACGATAAGATCCTTATTGGCCAAAGATTTTTGAAGAACCTGTTTGAGCACTGGGACTCAATTTCAAGATCATTGTCAACTCAATACATCGAACGACAAGATCTAGGAATCAGTAAAAAGCAAAGAGTCCCAGACGTCCCACCACCTCGTAAGACACCACATTCAACACACCCAATCATAACCAAGAAACGTGATACTCCAAGAGAACTACCACAAGTGCCAGACCACAAGCAAGAAGCAAGAACCGTTTCTGGTGGCTCTACGATATCGACCAGTAGTGATATAAAGATTTCGGCAGATTCCTTAGTTTTGAAAGAAAATCACATGCCTACGAGACTGATTTTCGAAGACGAGGTAGCTAAGGCCACGGAGAAGGTTGACAGTGACAACGTTTTAGCGAATATCACCTCATCTCTGAACAAATTGTCTGACGATAAAACTTTGAAGTACAAACAGAAACCGAAGCCGGTGTTAACCAAATTTAGTGAAGGTTACAGTTCCATTACAGGAGAATCAAAGGTGTCTAGGCTAGCAAAACTCTATGAGGAAAGACTACAGGCGCTCGAAATCATGAACAAACTCGAAAAATAACGACTAATACACACTTCAATGCGATGAGCTGCACGTGACAGACGCGTCTGAAATTGGAAAAATTATTACATTTTTCGCGTATTGTTCAAAACTGGAAAGTTTATAGAAAAAATGGACTAGCATCAAGAGATAAGACATATGTACTGGTAACATCTATTTTTACAAAGTTTCCACTCAGTTCACGGCGTTCTTTCGACTTCCAATTATCTTCATCTTCCTGCGACTTTACAAAGGCTCTTCTTGCAGTTAAATTCCACACACTCCTGACATTCCTGTTCTCAGTCCATTAGCTCGTTTCACCTGCGTATTGTAACGAGATTCGTGTTCAACGAGATACTGCTGACACCGCAAACACTCATCTGAGAAATTTACAAACTCACCACACTGCGCTCCCCAGATAACTCCACACCTGGCAATTGTCCCGCCAAAGGTTTGCAGTCCCATCATCCCAAACAGGCAGATTCTTCTCACCGGTTTCTCTGGTTAATACCGCATTGCACTGCTTCACACATTACACAAATCTCTTCACAATGACTGAAGTCTCCATTAGTCCAAAGGCAGAATCCCTTCTTCGGGACCCCAGAAGAGAGTCGCAAATCCCAAGAACGACGCCGTTATTTGTTAACAAGAATACTGACAAGTTCGAAGGCATCTCACCAACACAGCCTTTAAACATTGGACAACAGGCCTTACCTAGAGATCGTTCAGAAAAGTCTTTGACTACAGTTTACACACATCAATCTGAGAGCTCACTGAATACCTTCGAGACAGCAATGGATTACGAAGACGAATCAAGACTGGCCAACACGACTGAGGCCCAAGAGACAGAGTCTTCATCGGGCACCTTCCGTGATGCCAGTGAAGGGCTGGGGCTAGAGACACTGGCGTTGTCTTCCAACGCTAGTGCATCGTCTCTGAACCATTGTCCTAAATTTGTCTCACCAGAGTACAATGATGATCCAACGCCGAAAATTGACCACTACACGTTTGAACACCCACAGAGCCAGTTAGTTTCACCAGAAGGCAAGTACAAGGACGATGAGTTCGACTTTTTCACCAACTCTACCAAAGAATTCCCACAACCAGCACAGAGTGAGGACCAAGATGACAGTACTCCGAAACTTATGGTGCCGGATAGATTCCAAGGCCACAAGAAGACTATCTCTGCCATCAGTCATAATGTCACTCCGAATTTGGGGAGAGACAATGCTTTCTCACCAGAAAATACCCAGCATGGTCATTTAGGACTAGGAAATGACATGAGACACTTCACTGGTGAAGAAATGGTGGCGAAAATTGAGAGCACAGATGCCGTGAGAGTGCATGGAACTACAGACCAGCAGCCGGTAAGAGAATCCAAAGAGAAAACTGAGCAGATACTCCATCGACACACTTCATCTAGCTTCCAAGGTGATGAGACTACATACTCTCAAGAATTGATCGACCTATCAGAAGCGAAGAGAGACAGACATCAAACTACTGATCTACTTGGGGCCACCCCAAACGCTGTCCAGGCCAATTCATCAAACACTGAAACTGACTCCAGGGAAGAATTGGACGCTTTCAAAGAAGGTGAAGAGTTGACCTCATTGTTTCTTACTGCCCTACATGATTTTGACGCTGGTACCTTGGAACTCAGTTCAGATTCTGCTCTTTGTCTATCATTTGACACGAATGACGTTGTGTTTGTCCATGCTGTTGACTCTAGTGGCTGGGGTGAAGTCACCTTGATAAAGACACTGAAGAGAGGTTGGGTCCCAATCAACTTCTTCACTGAACTGATAAATACTGAAGTCGATCCAAAGTCCTCTCAATCCAAGGCTGCATTATCCTCATTGCTGATATCCAGTGCCAAATTTATCAACAACCCGATTGACAATCCAGACAACGGGGAAGCAGGCTTCTCCATTGCAATGATAAACGATATCAGAGACGGTGTCAGAGAGTTATTAGAGAAATGTGATTGTTTATCAAGATCCACAGATATTGTCAAGAAGAAACCAATAATAAGGAGAATCAGAAAATCACTTCTAGCTGACTGGTATTCATTGATGATCAAAGCTGATTCTTACAAACACTCTAAGAGTTCATTACACGTTGAAACTTTGCAATTGATGGTGTTTCAAGTGATCAACAAGGGTATTGCCTTTCTTGAGATTTGGGCCCTAGAAGTTGAGTCAATCAAAAAAGAAGCAGTGCAGCAGAAGAAGGAAGAAGATCAAGGTCTTCAGGTAAAGCATGTTGACAAAACAGTTCGGAAGAACAAAAATACCATTCCATACTTGAAACAGACGCCCTTTGCGAAAGAAAGACTAAATGAAATCCACAACCTCTTGTTCAGTTACATTGGTTTGTTGATCGGCAGATTGGACATGGTTGAACATAACCCATCTGGTTGCCAAGTCTTAGAGAGCATTACTCATCAACTTATTCTGTTGCTAAGAGAAATCTTGTCGATTTCAAAGTCTTGTGTGCTGATATTGAATGATAGAAACAACAAGGTTCAAGCTAAGCAAGATGACACCCTGGACACTCTGCTATCGCTAGTTTCGGAGTTGGTATCTGGTGTTAAGAACTTCATTACAAAGGCTATTGAAGAGGACTACTCTGGTGGCTCATTCTCTGTGAAAGAAGGTCTTTATTACTACACTCCGGAAGGTGACGAGTTGATTGGTATTGTTTCTAGAATGACCCGAGCCATCTCACAGGCTGTGGAATCTTGTTACAACAACCTGTTGCTGATTGGTGATTTCAGATTAAGTGATGACAAGTCGTACCCAGATTTCAGGCTGGTTCAGATCACCCCAGAACAGTTTATCAAAACCTGTTCTGTTGGCTTGATCAGCACAATGAAGAATAAAGAACATGCCTTGAAGAACCTGCAGAACTTGAAGAGAATTAACATCAAAAGACAATCAAGATTTTCAATGATTCGTTCAGGTCAAGGTTCAAATACCGAATTGACTGAAAGTGGTGGGAACTTGCTACAGGAATTCTTACCAGATTCAAAATCATTCATCAGGGACTCTGTCTTTCAACCTTACTTGACCGATTCTGATGCCCAGTATCAATTGAGCCATGATGTCAAATCCGAAATCATTCGTGATGGTGAAAACAGACTGATTGGCGCTTCTTTCAGGGCTTTGGTGTTCCTATTGACCGATGAGCTGAACAAACCAGATCCATTCTTCATCTCCACATTCTTCCTGACTTTCAAGTCATATTCCCATGGTGCTGAATTGATTGAGGAATTATTATCAAGGTTCAATTTGACGAACAAGTTTGATCAAAATGATGATTATGATGAAACTGGTCATTATTCTTCTTATGAATCCAGACTGAAGAACAGAAGAAGATTGATTTGCAAGATGATTCAGATCTGGTTACAGAGTTACTGGGACTACGAGAATGACTATAACCTGCTACCTACTTTGATCAATTTCTTCAATGAGGGTGTTTCCCAATTCTTACCAATTGAAGCCAAGAGACTGATTGAGCTATGCACCAAATTGACTGTATTGACTCCAGGTAAGATTAGGGATAATGATACTTGGAAGAAGTTTACCATCAACGAATTTCCAAGTACTACTTCACTGGTTAACAACACTGGCGTCTTGAATAATAGTGGTATTCAATTAGTCAAGAGACAGTACACCACTGCTAAGCATTCTTCCATGCTGTCACATTCAAGTTCTGTGTACTCCATTTCATCACTGAACAAAGAACTTGATGATGATGACTACATCTTTGAAGAGTATGAATTGGCGAAGTTGAACTCTAGTAACAGAAGCTCCATCTTATTGCCATTACCAGGTATCAACCACAATCACAGTTCATTGTTGAGTAAATCTCAAGTTCAAGAGATTGAGAATCTGGTATTGATATACAGAAGACATTTAGGTTCAACCTTTTGGGTTCACGATGATTATGTCCGTTATTATCCCGTCGAGTTGACAAAGGTGTTGAAAAAGTGGTATGAAACCTCAAAGGTACCTTTCTCCAAGAATATTAAAATTGATTACAATCTGGTCGAATTGAACTCATTTGAGTTGGCTAAGCAATTGACCATTATTGAATCCAAGATCTTCTTGGCTATCAAACCAGAAGAAATGCTGAACAATAACTATTCTGAGAAGAAGGCCAAATTGAACTTATCACCGAATGTTGCTCACTCATTGCTATTCACAAACTTACTGAGTGAATACGTTCTCGACTCTATTTTGGATCCATCTTTGGCCAACAAAAGAAGAGCTCAACGTATCAAAAGTTGGTTGAATGTCTCCCTCTCCTGTTACTATTTGAAGAACTTCAACTCCTTAGCCGCTATCATCATCTCGTTACAAAGTCATATTCTGTCAAGATTGAATGAATTGTGGCTCCTATTGCCTGAGAAGTATCAAAACCTGTTTGAAGACTTGAAGAAGGTCATTCATCCATCCAACAATTATAAAGGTTACAGATACAAGATCTCTAAGCTAATTGACGAGGGTGAATCCAAGAGTTTGGTTCCAGTTGTTCCATATGTGAACTTATTCTTGCAAGACTTGACATTTATTCAAGAAGGTAACAAAGATTTCAGAAACTCCAACTCATTCTTGAGATCCCGAATAATCAATTTTGACAAATTCTTACGTGTTTCCAAAATCGTTGCCAATATAGAATTCTTACAAGTCGGTTATGATAGTGCTATGACAAAGAAGAACAAGAGAAATTCCATCTTCAGTTTCAACTCCTCTACATCCCTCGGTGATGGGATCTCTCCAATTTTACCATTACAAGAGTACATCCTATTAGAATTCTGGAGAGTGCATCAACTGAATTTGAACGATACTGATAGATACTGGTCTTTGAGTAAACAACTGAAGAATTGAATCACCACGATAGAACTATACTATTTGTTTCATACAAAATGCGTTAATGGACTTTAATTACATGTGCTATACTGTTTACGAATCAAACTACTTGTAAATAAAATATTTCGAAAAATGCTCTGCATGAAATTACTCTAATAAATATGAACAGACAAATATTGGTCATATTCGTCATGAAATGTTTTGAATTTAGGCTGATCTAGCAGCGGCTTCAGCACGACGTAGGTTACCGATGTGGTTGATAGCGGAGCCAGCTTTGAAGAAATAGATTTGATCTTTAGACATGGTGTGCTTAGCGTCAATTTCAAATGTTTCACCAGTGGTCTTGGTAACTCTCAAATTGATAATACCACCATTGTCACCGTTCTTGTTGACCATATCGACAACGTTCAAAGTTTCAATCAAGTCGCCAGAGTTGATTCTATCATAATCAGCTTCATCAGCAAAAGTCAACGGTAGCATACCTTGTTTCTTCAAGTTGGTTTCATGGATTCTAGCAAATGATTTAACTAGGATCATTTCACCACCTAGGAATCTTGGAGACAAAGCAGCGTGTTCTCTAGCGGAACCTTCACCGTAGTTATGTTCAGCAACAACATTCCATGGTCTACCATCTTCTTTCCATTTAATCATTAGTTCAGGGATGGTGTAACCGGTACCATCTAGATCATAAGCCTTGTTGACTTCACCAGTTTCCTTGTTTTGAGCACCGATTAGAGTGTTGTATGAGATGTTTTCTAAATGACCTTTGTATTTCAACCAGACACCGGCAGCGGAGATATGATCTGTGGTACATTTACCTTCGACTTTCAATAACACATTGGTTTTCAATTCTTGACCGTTCCAAGCGGTGAAAGGATCTAATAGTTGTAGACGATCAGATTTTGGACTCACATTGACTTCAACTTCTGCGTGAGGCTTTGGATCAGTCTCAGGATAGAATTCGTTTCTACCTTTGATGAAACCTTGATCTGGTAATTCAGCACCGACAGGAGGTTGGAATTTGAATTCTTTACCAGAGTCGGTCTTGATTGAGTCAGTCAATGGATTGAAATGCATGTCACCGGAGTAAATCATAGCAGTGACCAACTCAGGTGAAGTTAAGAAGTTCATGGTATTTCTATTACCATCATTTCTGGCTCTGAAGTTTCTGTTGAATGAGGTGAAGATGGCATTGTTTTCAGTCGAGGTCTTAGGAATGTCTTGACGATCCCATTGGCCAATACAAGGACCACAGGCATTAGCCAACACAATAGCACCATTATCGGTGAAAGTTTCAATCAATCCATCTCTTTCAATGGTAGCTCTAATTTGTTCTGAACCTGGAGTGACAAAAAATGGAATCTTTGGTTTCAATCCGGCATCTGAAGCTTGTTTAACCAAAGAAGCGGCGCGGGACATATCTTGGTATGAAGAATTGGTACAAGAACCAATTAACCCAGCAGAAACATTCTTTGGCCAGTTTTCCTCATCCGTCTTCTTCCCGAATTGGCCCACAGGAGTTGATAAATCTGGAGTGAATGGACCATTAACGTGAGGTTCCAAAGTATTTAGGTCAATTTCGATAACCTTGTCGTATTCGGCACCTTCATCAGCTTGTAAGAAATTGTATTTAGCTTGGACTTCATCAGCAGCCTCAGCTAATGGGGCTCGATGAGTGGAGATCAAATAACGTTTATGGGCTTCTTGATATGGGAAGGTAGAAGTGGTAGCACCGATTTCAGCACCCATGTTACAGATGGTGGCCATACCGGTACATGACAAGTGTTGAACACCTTCACCAAAGTATTCGACAATGTACCCAGTACCACCTCTGACGGTTAAAACACCAGCCAAATGTGTGATGATGTCCTTAGGAGAAGTCCAACCATTCATCTTACCGGTTAATTTGACACCTAGAACCTTTGGGGCTTTCAATTCCCATGGGGTACCAGTTAATGCATCGACAGCATCAGCACCACCGACACCAATGGCAATGGCACTTAACCCACCAGCGTTTGGAGTGTGTGAATCGGTACCTAACATCATCAGACCTGGAGCAGAGAAGTTTTCAAGGACGATTTGGTGAATGATACCGGAACCAGGCCCCCAGAATTGGATCCCATATTTCTCACCACATGATTGCAAAAAGTCAAACACTTCTTTGTTAGTGGCGATGGAAGATTGTAGATCCTTCTTTTCACCATCTTTACCCACAATCAAATGGTCACAATGAATGGAAGCTGGGACAGAAGTGGATTTCAAACCACAGGTCATGAATTGCAATAGGGCCATCTGGGCAGATGCATCTTGCATAGCGACTCTATCTGGATTCAGTTTCAAATATTCCAGACCTCTAATCTTGTGGATATCCCCATGATGTAGAGATTCTTCTGGGTTCACCAAATGTGAGTACAAGATCTTTTCAGCTAGAGTTAAAGGAGCATTGTTCAAGATTTTCTTGACTTCAGTAAGTTTCTTGACCAGTTTTGGGTACGGTGGCACTCTGCTTTTATATGAGTCTGGGATTTGGGTTGTCATATCAGCTGATGAGGCCAATGTTCGTATTTGCTTCAGGACTGTTAGTTAGTACATGATGCATCTTGATAAAGAACCTGTCAAAAAAAAACACCAGAACATAACGAGGTTCTAACCACAGAATGATAGATATTGGACGTACCTGGACTCTTGCGAGTTGCCTAATGTTACCAGCTCTCAACATTATGTAGATCAGTGTTCAGTGGGTTTCGTTGGAGGAGGTTTTGGTGTCAAAATTTTTTTGTTACGAAATTTTTCAGTGCTATGAGACTTTTTGGAGACTTGGAGACTTTTGTCCAATCGGTCGAATGAACATGATCGATTACTCATCGGTAGAAAGAGAATTCGCGGAAACGGCCCGTTGTCGGAGAGATCACGTGGACAACATGCTTTTACCAGAGATTCATCTCTTGATATACGCTTCGGTAACTTTTGTAGGATAATTTTTGTCACAATTCTATTATTCTGACTTTACTATCAGTCGACATACTGTTGTTCTTTCATCTCTAATCTCAATACATCTTTGTGTTTAATTAATCGCTTTGCTGTAGCTATTCAGGATACCAGATTTGTGTGACATAACTTTAAGAGGCACTGTCATAATTTGTTAGCTCTCAACACAATAAGCGATAGAAAGCTTATGGGAGACGTAACTTGCGAAGGATGCTAATTTGCACCTCCGGCTACTTACTGGGAGACCAAAAGAGAAATCAGAAATTCTCCCCAAAGACAAGTGAACTTCTAAGTTCGATTAAAAGCTAAACTTACTGTGAAGTTATCAAGTGAGAAGAGAGAAGAAAAAGATAAATTAGACACAAGAAACATGAAGACATTAGTCTGGAAGCCTTATACAACAACACCTACATAGTTATAAGGTTTAAATAGCCGTCAATGCAAGTTTTACTCTATGGAAAAAAAATAATGGTGGACCAATATTGGTAATCAAGGAACTATTGGAAACCATGACATGACACTGTTGACTTTGGAGGAGAGCAGCATACATTATGTGGATAACACTGAAAGAAAGGGGGATGGAAAAATATGACTCAACACGATCTGTCGGTCGCTGATCATTTGATCTACAAAGGTATTCTGGTCATTAAATTTAGCTATTCATTAATTGATTATTTGTAAATGTTCAGAATCCCACTTCTGTCAACTGAGACTATCAATTCCGTGGGTTTAGTGCTTAGTGAAATGGCATTGATAACATCATGATGGCCCTTGATCAACTTCTCGTGCTCTTCTGACAAAAAACCTCTCTTCTTGTGTTTCTTGGATCTACCGGATAATCCAGATTCTTGTGAATAGTTCTCTGAAACGATTTTCAAAGATGGGTTGACCTGTGATGAGATATAAGTTGGCGTGATTGAAGGATCATGTGTCTTGGATTTGATACCTGAGCTGACAACCAACTTTGAGTCTTCAGGATTGTAGACATTCCATAATACAATTTCATAAGTTGATGTGGCCAACAAGACCCAGAACTTTCTCTTTGTTTCAATCTGAGTCTCGACAAGTTTTAGAGTTGTAAAAGATTCATCCTTCTCCAATTCTTCTTCTGGTAACGATTCAATTGTTTCATTCTCATTGAGTTCAGCAACTTCGAACTTCTCAAACCCATCTTTTTTTGATGACCTAGTGAAGATCTCACGACAACCACCAGTGCTCACGTCAAAAATGATAGACTCTGAATTGCCATAATAGCAGCATATCTCCCTTTCTTTCTGTTCAATTGGAACTCGTTAGAACAAGCAACAAGCTTTCTGATTGGGAAGCCGGTTTTAAATCTCCATGACTTAAGATAGACCTTGAATCTCAAATCCCATAGATCTAGAACACCTTTGGAGGTACCAATCAATAACCAGTTATCATTTGGATCGATAGTAAAGGTGGTGATCAACCCATGTGAAGGGTTGTTTTGCAATGTAAACTCTTTTTTCATGGATCGGATATCAATTCCAACAATACTGGAGGCACCAGTGACACCAACAAGTAAACTATTCCACTCTCTGTGGGCAAACTCAAAGCTGACTGCATAAGACTCGGACAATTTGGTCTCTCTGATGATATTCAAGCTTTCAAAGACTTTTGGTGTTTTCTTACCTTTGCCGTACTCCAATGACATTATTCTAATAAATCCATCTTTGGTTGAGATCCCGAAACAATTGTGGCTTTCTGAAAACTTGATACAAGTGATAGAGCTATCCAATTCCACTGAAATCACAGATGAGTGAGAGATGTTCCTGTCAAGCCTTGTAGTGTCCCAGACTCTCAAGCTGCCTGAATCGTCACCAGTGACACAGAAGCTATGATCAGGAGAAATGTCAAGTGCCGTGATGCTAGCTGCATGTTCTCTCAAATGAGAAACCAAATCGCCTGTTGGGTTCCAAGACTTGGAAATGTGAGCACCTGAAATATCAACCTTTTCACTAAACTCTTCAAATTCTTCGAGGCTTGGTTCGAACTTTACCGACTTCAAAAAGTTGACTATGAATGGGTCTTTCCCAGTGTAACTGTTTGTGACAATTGACGAAAGTATATTAGAGTGGACCTTCTTAGCCTGGGAGCTCAATCTTCTTCTGCTCTGGAAAGAAGACTCTAATTCACCATAGGCGTTTTCTTCATGAGTAACAACAGATGGTGCAGCTTTAGACTTACCAATAATTAAGGATTGTGCAAAGTCATCTGTAAGTGATGGTATTGGGGCTCTAGTTCCCTGTTCTTCAGGTTCACCAAACGTATTATCAAGGCGATGTTGCTGTGGCAACGATGGCCCTAGACGATCGTCAATGGATTCAATAGGCTCATCAATTGGGTTCCTCAAGAATTCCGTTTCAAACCTGGTATCAAAGAAGACATTTCTTGGTAAGATATCTAAATGTTGTAACCCACTCCCGTTGGATTCATTGGTGTTGGTGTTGGTATTGGATCTAAAAGCCAGTCTCGAAACTCTGTAGATATACTCTCTCATATCAGCAATCTTCCATAGTTCCTGATTATTTAAACCAGCTGTAATCAACCTATCAACCCATGATTTATCCTCTGGTGATAATGGTATTTCTGTGTTATTATAATGAATAGAAAAGGATTTCATCAGCTTTGAGCCAGATTGGTCAGCAGTCACAAAATTGTAGCCTCTATTACCAAACACATCAACTGAAGAGCTGGACCCTTGTTGCCAGAACAAAGTCTTTTCCGCTCTCAAAGACCATGTAGAGACCAAATTGTAAACAGTCCTTGAGATAGGTCTTTTACAAACAGAGTATAAAGTGTTCCAGCTAAAATCAGTTACATCATACTCAATATACTGTCTGATAATGGGGTAGAGCATGCAGAATTGATCAGCTAGTGGTAGTTGTTCAGCAATGCTAACAATGAATGAGATGGCACCTTGTTTGATCCATTCATTTGGGTGTAAAATCAATCTTGAGATGGTCTTCAGTAAATCCCATATGAATTCTCTTCTGATTATCCCCAAATTGTTCAGGTTTTCAAAGACACCAAGAACCTTAATGACAACAGCTTCTTCCGGATCTGAAATTGTCTGGACCAACAAAGGTAAGATATAATGCTCCAAACTGGACATCCCAACATAGATAGAGATCCCAACAACTGATTCAACAAATGCAATTCTCAAAGTGGAGTTCTTATCATTCAAATAAGTGATCAAATGACTCAAGATGGAATCATTGGCCTTTTCCTTACCAAAGAACGAGCAAAGTGGGAGGATGTTTCTTAAAAGAGCAATCTTCACAATTGGTTCCGAATCAGTCAATAAATTGATAGCAAACGTTTCAAAATCCACGATAAGACTCTCTTTGGAGACTTCAAACATCCCAGTTGCAGAGATACCACCATTTTCAGTTTCAGGGTCAATCAAATTCTCCAACACATTTGATTTCAAAATTGATGTCATGTCATATAGTCTCAATGATATCTGAGCCAAATGTGGCAAACAGATGGAAAAAGTCATTCTAACATAGGGAGAAGCTTGGTTTAACATAGCTGTCAATCTTGGAATGATGTACTCAGGGAACAGCAGGATATTAACAGGTCCAATCACGTCAACCAGCATTAATAACTGTGTCAAGCAGACTAGAGCAGCAGCCTGGATGTTGATGGCAGAGTCTGTCAGAAGTGAAATAACATATGGCAATGATCTATCAAGTTTCCCCTCATCATGAATCCTTTCTGATAATGCTATGATTAGTTCGAGGGCCTGAGCCTTTGACTGCTCTTCACGGACATTTCTCAAGGATGTTAAGACCAAGCTGAGTACAATCAACGCGGTGTCGTCCGTTTCACCAACAATCTTTGACGTTGACCTGAGTCGATAATTTTTGGGCACCCCAGGTAATGACAGTTTGAAAGGTAATGCTTCGCCAAAGTGTGGATCTTGTTTAGTCTTTGATCCCTTTTCTATACCGTACTTGTATCCCAAATGGTATGAAACCTTATCAAAGTCACCATACAGTCTGTTAATTCTCAAATCGCATTCTTTGATGTCTCTAATCTTAGCATACGATACATCTTCGTAGAAGCTCTTCAAATACTCATACAAGAAACTGTAAAAATTCTCTGGGAACACCAAGTTTCTATAGCTTTGTAGCAATTCACTTGCAGAGGGCCTTTTTGTTGGATCTAGTTGGATCATATCCAGCACCAAGTTTCTAATGGAGCGATCAGTGATCCCGCTCAAATCTGGAACGTATTCACCTCTTTTGTACTTGTATAGTTGTGATAGTGTGAATATCGGGGAGCCTTCAAGGAATATCTCGGCAATGGCACAGCCCAAACTGAAAACATCCATCTCCGTTGTAACAGTGGCATTGTTCAATGAGTCCAATTCACCTTCTTCTTCGTAACTTAGGAATCTCTCTGGTGCCAAATAACAAATTCTTCTCTGCGATGTGTCGAAGTAAAAGGAAAATGTCCCAGGATTGTCCTCGGGTAGGTAAGCAGGCTTGAATGGGGCAAAATCGGTTAATAAGACCCAGTTCCATGATGTTACTAAAATGTTCTCAGTCTTAATATCACCATGTGTAACTCCTCTCTCATGACATTCATTCAGTGTATTCAACAGCTGGAAGGCAAGCCACTTCTTCTCAATATCCTCAAGGAAGGGCCTCGTGCTGATTCTATCGTAAACATTGGTTTTGACAAACTGCCTAATAAGGTAACCTGCTCTATCTGTTTCAATGATCTTTGAATAAGAGAGAACACTGGGGACATCGCTCAGCTTGTTCTTCTGAGCATGCAGTACGTTTGCACAGTGCTTCAGGTCAATGGTTTCGTTTGGTTTGATGAACACCTTCACAACAACAGCGCCGTCTGGATCATTCGCCTTTATCGTCTTCAAGAACCTGGATGAACCTATCTGTCTTCTGTACTGTATCTGCTCAAGGACATCAACGTAAGCCGACACTGCAATTGACGCAGCAGTAGGTGCCATCAATGAAAGTTCTGCTCCCATTGTGGTTGTACGTGGCTGAGAGGACTGAAACTGTGTGCAACGGGGGCTTTGAAGTTGCCTTCAGCCTTTAAAGCTTCGATATACAATTCGTTTATTAACGTAAACAGACTCCGCGAATTATCGCCAGGGCACAAAACCGTTCATTATAGCTACTATCAACAACAACTACAACACTTTCTGTTTCGTCTTCTTCTGCGTCTTGAATTCAGCCGATACTTTAGCTTTCGACCGCCTTCATCTTTTTTCTATACAAAGTCCCCACTCTCTCGACTTTGAAGGCTTCAACCTCATCGTGGATCAAAATCTTATAATCGTTCAATGTAACAGCTCTTGATTCGAAGCTAAAGTCAAAGGCTTCATAAGAAGTAGCTTCTTCATTGATATCTCTAACTTCCTGTAGAAATGGATGACTAATGGAATCGTCAACGTTGAGCCTCTTGGTAACATCCCAGCATAACAACTTTCCCATTAAATCATGTGCACTGTCAGAGGCATGTGGGATAACTTCGCACCATTCAAGAGCCTTGTATGTCGGATTTGGAGCTCTAAACAACTCGCATGCAAGACTTGTGCCATATTTCAAAATAACCTCTCTTGGTGGTGTGCCCAAAACCTTCAAAATCTCCGTAGCTTGATGAATCTGGTCATTACCAATGAACAATGGTCTTCTAGCGTATAATTCAGCGAAAATACAGCCCACGGCCCACATATCGACAGCTTTGGAGTATGTTCTTCTGCTTAATAACAATTCTGGGGCTCTATACCATCTTGTAGCAACATAGTTTGTAATGGCATTCGGTCTTGCTTTCAAATATTTTGGTGAGATACCTCTAGCTAAACCAAAGTCACAAATTTTCAATACGCCTTGGATATTCACCAATATGTTACCAGGCTTCAAGTCTCTGTGTATAACTTCAGCTGAATGGATGTACTTTAACCCACATAGAATCTGGTATAGGAAACTCTGGATATGGAACTCCGAGAACCGGACGGATGAATGTATAACTCTTGACAAGTCATAGTCAGCCAATTCTTGGAAGCAATAAAGGCCATCATAGGGCTGGCAGTAGACAATGTCTAGATCTAGTAGACCAACAATATTGCGTTGACCTTTGAAGAACCTCATCAACTTCAATTCCCTAACAGCTCTCTTCAACAATACATCCTTGGTGAAGATGTTGGAAACTTTCTTAATGGCGATAGGGATCGGACGATTCTTGTTAGAAATATCCAATGCAGAGCACACTGTCCCGTATGAACCTTTTCCCAAGACACTTTGTATCTGATAACGTGAATCAATGTAAAAATTGGCCTGCTCGTAAACCGTGTAACCAGCCTGTTTGTGTGTCCCTTTGCGTTGAGTGTTGACCGAGTTGCTGTTGTTGAGCACCGACATTCTGTAACCCCCTGGAAATCCCTTCAGCTTCTCCAAAGTGTCAGGAAACCCGTCTTGAAGCTTCCCATCTGAGATTCTTTTCGATGAAGAAGCCTTTTTTGTGGTGAAGGAGTGTGGTTCATGTCAAAAGACACGCAAAATCTAACACAAAAAGAGATTGTGGGAAACCGTAAACCCGTGAAAAGAGTGGAATTTGAGTTCACAGGCCGCTTCTCCATTTTGTGGTTCATTTCGGTTCATTCTTCCGGTACATTTTGGCTGTTGCGTTGATAAAGAAGAAGCTCGGGATTTGATCGAGATGACGTAAGCCTCTGGTAAAAGAGTTCAACACTTTTCTCTTTCTCTCTGAACCTTTAACGTCTCTTTGTAAGAGGCAAGTCACTGGTGTAATTGTCTGAAATCGCTTGAGATGATGCCTCGACTACTACACGGACCAAATATGTCCCTTCCCCATGCTCGATTTCTAGAGTGTTCTCCATTTGGGAGTACACGGCGGTACGCCCAAATTAGCAAAGAAGGTGGTTTCTACCACAAAGAATGGCCCTTCCACACGAATCCTTCACCCTATGAAGTGCTCAATATGAGACAGGGATCCATCGATAAAGCTCAGCTAAAGAAAGAATACTTCAAAGTGGCCAAGATCTATCATCCGGATATGGCCAGTGGTAGAATGTTATTGGATCATAAAGGAGCCATTTTATCGCAAGAAGGCAAAAACGAACGTTTCAAGATGCTTACAGAAGCATACAACTTATTACGGGATAGTCGAAAGAAGGCCATGTATGATCAATACAAGATCGGCTGGCTGGACTCCCATAGCTTCATGAACGACCCTTTCAAGCACAGAACTCACCCAAATGCTACTTACACTACACAACACGCCCCAAAGTGGGATGATTACAATTATTGGAGCGCAGGCACTTGGGAAGACTACCAGAATGTGAAGGACATGAACGATCCCGCTCTAAAGCAAGAGAAGATGAAGATTCTGGCAGCCCTAGTGGCCTTCATAATTGTGTCCGCTTCTGTCCAAGGATGGCTCATCTTAGAAAACGTTGAAAGGGATGTTCTGGCAAGAAGAAAGATGCACGACATCTGTGAGAGTGATTTGGCAATGTCCTACTCGAACCATGGCCTTGATGACTCCAAAATCTCCAGAATCAGAAGGTTTCTGTGGTTCAGAACGTTCGGTTTATACGTTGAGAAGGATAAACTGGATACATCTGCAAAGAAGGACGATGAATTGGTGGAAGAAGTTTTGTCCTACAAGGCTCTTTGAGAGCTTTAAGTGATTTAAGCGGTTTAAGTGGTTTATTATGGGTTTTATGGAATGAAATACACGAATTATACGAATTTTTGGCTGTTGATGACTCTTTATCTACTCTAATCTCTTAATCTCCACAAATTCGAGAAAAAAGGTTTTATTCACTTGAACCACTCGTTAATCTCAGCAGTAGACAAAGACAAAGACAAAGACAAAGACAAAGACAGAGACAAAATGGACTTCCTCAACCCGGAGTCTGTGCTCGACTTGCAAAACATCAGAGATGTGCTAGTGCGTATGGAGGACACGATCATCTTCAACTTCATCGAGAGATCCCAGTTCAAAGAGATGCCCTCAGTGTACGAGAAGAACAAGTTCCAGATCCCAGATTTCGACGGTTCCTTCCTCGAGTGGACGTTGGTCAATTTGGAAAAGCTACAGTCCCAGATCAGAAGATTTGAATCTCCAGATGAAGTCCCCTTCTTCCCTAAGGACATTCTCAAGCCCCTGTTGCCATCAGTGAACTATCCAAAGATCCTAGCCTCATACTCTAACGAGGTCAACATCAACGACCTGATCAAAGAGAACTACATTGAGCACATTGTCCCATTGATCAGCTCTGGCAAAGGTGAACAGCCTGAGAACTATGGTAGCTGTGTCACTTGTGACATTGAAAACTTGCAAGCTTTATCAAGAAGAATCCATTTTGGTAAGTTCGTTGCAGAGGCCAAATTTCAAAATGAGCGTGAATTGTACACTAAATTGATCAAAGAGAAGAACATCAAAGGTATCGAGGACGCTATCACAAACTCTGCTGTGGAGAAGAAGATCTTGCAAAGGTTGATCGAAAAGGGTAAAGCCTACGGTACAGACCCAACTCTGAAACAAGGCAATAAAGTCAGTCCTGAGTACTTGGCCAAAATCTACGAGCAGTGGGTTATCCCATTAACCAAGAAAGTTGAGGTTGATTACTTGTTGAGAAGATTAGAAGAAGATTAGAATGTTTAGTATTTAATACAGATCTATAAAACTAGTTACCTAGAACAACTAACGAAGTAGTAACCACCACCCCAAGAAAACTTCAACCGAGGGCTCTCATTGTCAGCTCAAAGGCGTAGAAGGTGGCAGCATTAGCTGGAGCAGCCCTCAGGATCGTAGGAGTAAACCCTTTGAAGAAACCTTTAACACCTTGAGTCTTCCAAGTGGACTTGATGACATCTAGAGAACCTTTATACGCTGGCTTCTCAAGACTGTCGGTTTGCAGTCTGGACTTGACTAAATCAACAGGATACACCCCCAGCCATAAGATCAAACCAGATGCAGCACCGTACAGGCACAGTCTCCCTCCTGGAATGTCACTTCTTTCGATCGAATTCTTGATGGTGTCCTTCTTGATCAACCATTCATATGACAAGAAATATAAACCAATACCATGAGCCTCACGGATAGCATTTGGTACCAGTCCTCTGAAAATACCACTAACCCCACTATGACCATAAATCTTCTTGATCACATCTAACGGACCAAGTTTCCCCGTTATCTGAGTCTGCAATCTAGTACGGATGTGCTCAATTGGACAGGCCACCAGTGAGTTCCCCAGACCAGCAGCCATCCCTGAGATGTAATACTGTTTGCTTGAAAGATCCTT
The DNA here is from genome assembly GCA_030582435.1 of Taiozyma onychis. Classification (NCBI taxonomy): domain Eukaryota; kingdom Fungi; phylum Ascomycota; class Saccharomycetes; order Phaffomycetales; family Wickerhamomycetaceae; genus Taiozyma; species Taiozyma onychis. Next base: position 25,285 of record JAKTWU010000232.1, read on the forward strand.
CTCTCCTTTGAAAGTGACTCTCTTCATGTACTCATTGACACTGAACTGGATGGAGACACAAGCACCAACACCGATCAATGGCGTCAGGGCACCCTTGTAAAACCCCCTGAAGCCCTCACTCGCCAGCAGCTTCTTCACCACATCGCCAGCACCACGATACTGTCCAGTTGTATCCGCTGCAAGTCTCACCTTCACAGTATCAAACGGCTGACCAACCAATACCTGTGCGATCCCACCAATGGTCCCTGAGAAAATGTCCTTTGCTGTTCTGTACTTGTCTGTCTCCGCAGCTTCATGCACACCGATGAAAATGGCCTCTTCGGTCATAGTGGCGTCCTTCCTATGACCTTTATGTCTCTTTGGGGTGAATCGCTTATAAATTTACCCGTTGTTTGGTTCAAAGATTTCGCTTTACCCAAAGCAAAGTGAGATATCGGAGTCAGAAAAGGGAAAGAGGCAGTAATGAAGGAGTCAAATATCATCCGAATAGAAGTCGGCTGTAGTTTTCACAACCATCCGAACACCACATACCAGGTAGCATGTATTAACCGTGATCTACAAGCAGGTGGTATTAAATACCGGTTTAAAAAAGGAAAGACCGTTTCCAATTTTGATACTCTGTAATCCTTGTCTCTCTTGGAAGGATGAGCACATGAAACTTCAAAGCAAGCTAAGTTGATGGCTGTAGGGCAATTCTCAACGACAAAGTTATAGAGCTGAATAGAAATCTTTTTCGATGTCGACAACTTGCCGCTATTGAAGTGGCTAAAATATGTACTGGTGTATAAAAACATTCCTTAGCTAGCTTACAACCCTTTAGTGTATGGTTGTTGTTAGGATCTTGGTTCCTGACTGTACAGAGGCGCGAGTGTGGGTAGCCAGGTGCAGCGTTGGCCCTCCCCCTTGAGGCGCAAATATTTCAAGTCTGCTGAGATCAGAGTTCTGGTTTCCATCCGTGGCAATCGTCATACTATAGATAGCATTTGCATATAAGCTCAAATAAATGCAAAAGATATTAAGGTGTGATAGAGAAAGAGGAGGAAGTTGAAATACCGGTATCTACAGGAGCGTGAAGAGACATAAGTAATATTGATAACTTTGCTGACAACCATGCAAGAAGGTCTACTGCATTCAGGGAATTGATACCTCTATGTCTTCACTTTTTTAATTTACATTTTTCTTCACAATCCCTGGTAGTCCAGCTCAGGAACGGGTATGTATCGTTATGTTACGGATTGTATGCTTTTATATGCACAAGTTTAACGCCTTCTGCAGCTGTCACTATTAGCGAAGTAACAATTGCAGAAAACGTAAATCAGGACAACTGGGTGTCGAAAAGGGTCCTTGAAGTTAGTTGGCATGAAGTGTGTTGTTTAGTTTAGAATGATGTTATTTGGTGTTATGAGTTTCTCCAGGGACCATCCTGGACCTCGATCCCCAATAGGCAGGTTTCAAGGGTTGAACTTCACAACACCCCAAGGATAGTTAACTCGTAAAGTTTGCATTTTCAATTTTGGTCCCGCCGATTTTGAGACGCAGCTGAAAGCGAGATCCTCAGTGGACCTGACCGATTCGAGAAGTTTCCTACCCGCCTACCCGCTTAGAACTCTCTGGTTTAGCCAATCGCGTTCATATTTTAAACGTTGGGTGCAAGATCGAAACCATGTAAACTGTCTGGTATTCCTGTTTTCTGTATTTACTGCTTCTTCACCGTTTCTCACAGATGCTCGACGATATGCTTTTGACACATGTCATTATGAGGCTATTAGTCGAATCTATGTGCGAATTAAGTTAGTTTTTTCCTTACAAGTGATCAGATGTGTTCATCTCTCCAAAGACACTCAATGATTTTGAATTTAGCCCTTGCATCCCTGTGCCCCGCTACTGGTGGACCTAATTAGACACACTCAACGCCTCTAGAATTCCGTTGCCTTTTGATTTTCTGTCTTCTTTGAGCCAATTGTCGTAGCTCTCAAAGATTAAACTGCCAACCTTGATCATCAAAGTGACTCTTTTAGCCCTGAGGACCTGAGGGCAAGTACATTTGGTTTTGATAGCATTTGTTAGCAACCTTTGAGCTCTGTGTGAGCTGATCTGTTTGATTTTAGTTAGAATTTTTGACTCAGATAATCTTGGCTTCGAAATGTGTGTTTTCTGAATTAATTATTTGAGTATTAAAGAGATGCCGCAGGTGGCGACAAGGTTAAAGTTCTATTGCCCAAAGAAGTATAAGGTTCACCCCTTATAGTTGGCGAGTCTCCGTCTCCGTTCCTGTCCGTACTGAAACGGCAGATCTTGGGATGCCCCTACATTCTTATTCACTGCGTGAGCAAATTGTTGGACATAAGTACCAAGCGAAAATGTAAGCATCGCCTAAAATGCAAACGATGTGCCTGATTGTTAAGCTTTTAGGGACTGGAGCTAAGAAAGGCTTGTGATTCCTAACAATCCAACACTTGCGAAAGCTACGCCACTTGTGTGTTCTCTCTGAATAATCTTCTCGTAGGTTTTCTGGCAGCTGAACTAAACAATAAAGGAGCTTAAACCTGTAAACATAGCTGGTAAGGTAAAATCGACATGTTAGAAGTCTCCTGGTTCCTGAGAAGTTTCAAGAAAAATCACCTTTGAGACCAAGCAATGCACTCCTGATCACTGCTCAAACGGTACCATGCACAAAAACTACACATGTTGTCTAAGTCCATACTGAGTCCTCTCCGCGCTCAAGAACCCAGTCAGGATCAACACTCGTCCTTCACACGCTCTCTGTAGCCCATTAGAACTTAAAGTTGTACATATGATGGCAATGACACTGACGCGTGCACAACAGCCCTTAACTGGATATTCTTTTGCTTGCTTTGAGATGCAACCGCCTACTTTCTCAGGCCCGAACAATTAGACACCTCGCTTATTTTACAAGCGAATGACTACAATATTAGCAGTAGTAACTCAACGGCATGGCGTTGGCTCATTTTGCTTCCCTCTGTGGTATAACACTTGCTTTAACATATCTTTGATTAAGGTTCAGATCGATCGTATGACAAACTAGTCTAACTCGATCTACCAAAATTTCCTCTTTTGAACAAAATGAATTGATTTTGTGCCCCGTTGTGTTGTGATCTGTTATACACTGCGAAGTGTGCAAGAAGAACAGTTAGTAGAACAGTAAGGTAGGCAAAAAGTGGAAAATGAAGACACCTTCAAATTAAATATATGTATCTCAGTATACGTGGGGAGTAACTAAATGGTTATGAGCATTGGTTGTATTATCCTTCAGTAAAGTGTGTTGAAAGGCCCAGTTTTCATGGAGACGGGAAGTTGGAGTAGAGAGGTGGAAGGAGGAGAATGGATCGATCTCGATTTGGTAGATTGAAGAAGATATTAAAAATTTCATCTTGCTACGTTCGACATGGAAATTAAAGGCTTTTGTCAACAAGCTCTGTTGGTTTTTGCTCTTCTCTTGGACCCCTCGGATCAAATACTCATATACTCAATGATTCCCGGCATCACATGTCTTTACAGAACAATAGCACAATCATAAACGATCTCGTTATAAATGATCACTATCAAAACATTGATATTCTGCCATTCCGCCACGGGCAAATGTTTTTGTGTCAAAATATTTACCGACGGATGGTCGGTTGCATCTAGTATAACAACTAAGATAACCCGTTAAATACAGGGAATTTTTGAAGCAATATATGGTGCAGAGGAGTCCTGCTAGAGTTTTATGTCAGCACTTAAGCCTTCATTGTCTTTAGTATCTCAAAGAAAGAATGTTTCTTGCACAAAACTTTGAAATAGAGCAAATTAGAAACTAATTTGAAAAATCAAAAAAAGTAAACTATGTTCTATGTTTTGAACCCACTAATTCCTTCGAGAAGGGTACTATCAAGAGCCTTATAATGTTTCTTCTTTGTGTCTGAACTACCTGGTACAGCGAAATATTTCATTTTTAGTGGTATTGTCTATTGTAAGTGGTACTAATGGTGTCTGGATGTTTATAAGGCTATTCCAGAAAAACGTCATGTTATATTTGAATTGCCTTAAAGACCCTCTTAGACTCTTCAGAAACCACGTCAATCCTAATCAAAAAATGACAAGAACGGACACCCATATACCGGGAACTAGATCTCAGACAGAGGTAGAGGCTCCACAAGCCGTAGTACATATTGAACCAGTGCTCAATCTGCGGGGATCTGTTGAGCCCGAGCCAACCAGAAGACCAAGAGTCAGATGGGAAGAAGGCACCGTTGACAATGAGTTCATGAACAAGAAGAAGTCAAAGAGTAAGTATCATTGAAATTAAGTTTTACAAGTACGTGCTAACTTACAACAGTTTGCTGTATCTTTCACCCACAGAAGGACTTCGATGCGGAATACGAGGAGTGCAGTAGTTGTGGATCATCTTCGTCATCCTCCTCCTCATCATCAAGTGAAGGTGAGGGGGCCAGCAATAATGATAGAAGAGAGAGAAGAAAGAAGAAGAATCTAAAGAAAATACCCAGCCCAAACTCTTACGAAATCCAGCCTGATTATTCTAAGAAGAAGAAGGCTGATCATGACCATCAACATGAACATAACCACAGGGAAGAACATGACAAACAGAACGATATCGAAGCTTCTAAATAATATTACATTCCTTCCCAAGTGAATAAAAGTACACTGGTTTGCAAAATTCTATACATGAAAATTCAAGTCCTCATAAAAGAGCTTCTAGGCCGATCAATAAACTGAAGGTTTCTCTAGGCATTTTGTATTGCACCATACCAGCAAAGACGACACAGTTCTTACTGATTAGCTTCAATTCCTTAGCCTTCTCCTCCTTGATGGAGCTGTTCAATGCACTGTTTGTGATTTGTTCTTTACTTTGAGCAACTGAAGTCATAGTAATGATCAATAAGTTTGGAATATTTCTCAAGATGTTTTCATCCAAATAAGTCAGTTCTTCAGCTTTCAATCTAATGGAGCTTAGATTACTATGTAGACTGACTGGTAATAGATCTAATATTTCCAAATGTCTCAATGTAGCATCGTACTCTTTATCCAAGAATAGTTGTCTGATATCTGCAATCTTCAATAATTTTTGACAAACTGACCTATTCTTGATCGAAATATTTTGATAGACTTCTAACAAGTTTTGAGCAATCAAGATTGGGTTGTCTTCATTGTTGCCGTCGACTAAAGGTTGATCTAATTCAGTATTTGACAAATATTCACCTAATAATCTGTTAACGATTGAGATGACAACTTCGTATTCCTCAGCTAACTGATATAGCAACAAGCTGTCATAGACTCTACCTTCCTTATCAGCAACGATGGCAGCTTGCTCAGTGACTTTGTGTAGAAAATCTTGATCTAGAGAAATCAAGGACTTTCTTTGTTCAATCTTGCCTGGAATTCTAACGCCTGATGAGTTGACCTTACCTAACAAGATGGCAAATTCTCTAGTTTCCAGAATGATTTCCTTTAAAGTTTCATGACATGTGGAGACTTGATTTTCAAATAGACAAATCAAGATCAGGTATTCAACAGCAATTCTTGGATCTGAGAATTTGAAACTTTTGATGAAGGAACCTAACAACTTGCTGAATTTGGTACCACTTTCCTCTAAGGCAGTCTGATCAGCTGAAGATTTTTGCAGTAGTTCATAATAGGAAAGACCAATACTTAGATGGACACCATCAATTTCACTAGTCTCTAGAGCATATTTGATAGCTTCTTGGTATAATCCACTTAATAATAGAACCTGTAGGTAATTGGTCTCAAATTTGGTAGGACCGTAGGACAAGATTATTTGTTGGAAGTCAGACAAGGTGTATTTTTCATGAAGTGGTTCATATTCGGTTTGTGAATCATCTTTGACAAGCATCAGGTGCATCCAAATCCAATCTTCAATGGTCAATGCAATGTTTGAAATGTTTCTTCTTGACAGTTGACATCTACCCAAGATCTTGTAGACCGCATATCTATATGGATCACCGTCAATTGATTTCTTAATGTGATCATTGAAGTCTGTTTGGATTTTGGTTATCAAGGGCTGTGGTAGCCTTTTGTCCTGTGAGTTGACGTATGCTTTGAAGTACGGGACGAATGATTGCTCAACTTTCTTGAAGACTTGTTGGTTCTCTAGGACTAAGTTCAGGGCTTCTTCTTCACAGCCAGCTCTTAGAAGGTAGAAGATCAATGCCCAGATTGGGATGCCGTTAACAATCATCAAGTTACCATTTGAATTTAGCTTTTGGTATTCAACAAAACTTTTGACTTTGTTTACGGTTGTAGGTAAACCTTTATCAACGACCTTGTTCTTGTAGATGTTATCAATGTATTCAAAAAATTGTAATTCCAAATGAGTTTTCGCCTTTTGGACGGTTCTGTTATTGAAAGTTTGCGGATCACTTGGTCTTGAAGATGCTGATCTTAATTGTAAAATAATTTGCCAGCTCTCATGGAATTGTCTTGACTTTGCATCTGAGCCAGATTCGAAAATCTTGATGAATTCTTTTGCTAGGTCAAACTCTTCTTCGGGTTTGATATTACTTTGGATGGCTTGTCTATAATTGTTCAATTTGTTGACAACTTTAGCATACTGTTCGAATTTACCACGAATCAAGTAGTTTTCATTAACATTCAACTTTGAAGTGTTGTCATCAAGAACTTTGAACAGCTTACCCCATGTGATTGGTTTCGTGCCAGCAGAGGTCTTTTGTTTCTTGTCTGAGTTTTTCTTGTGGCTTAACACAATACCGAATGCTTCTCTAATCTCATCTCTGCGTTGCTTCCAATCTAATGAAATGTTTTGACTGACGAAGTTGTCAAAGTCTTTAGCGGCAGAGCTCAAGGATTGTTCGATGGCAGAAAGGATGTTTTCATTCTTCTTGGATCTTAGATAGCTGTCTAGATCAGTACTTTGGATTTGAGTCTTGGTTCTTGAGTCAAGACCCTTGCTTCTTTCCAAGGCTTTAAGTTCATTCTCTATGGTTTCAATGGCAACATTACCAGCCAATAGATAATGTGCTTTGGTTAGGTTATCGCCTTGTTCGCCTTGTAACCTGGATTTGCGTAATCTACTAGATTTCTTTCTGATTTCATTGATACCAAGTTGAATTGATCCAAGATCGGAATCTCTTGAAGGAAGGGAGGTTGAAGACTCCAAAAGCTCATTCAACAGCTTCTTACCCGTGGAGTACACTACCATAGGAGCAGCCGGAACGTCTTGAGTCATTGTAAATAGCCAATGCGTTTGTTTGAGGACGACTTTGTAGCTTTTTGTGTTGGTGTCCAAGCTGGTGTAAACAAAGATTTTTCCATACCAGAGATTTTCAACCGGGTAACATGACCCAAGGGTCACATGACTAGTCACGTCCACCGTTGTAGAAGAAGTTTATTAGTCTTCATCTAACGCGTTTACAACAGTGAAGTGTTACTATGATGATAAATTATAGATGAAATATCTTTTGCAGGCTGGACGATAACTTTAGAGCTGAGTGTTGCGATGCCATTGAAAAGGAGGGAGAGAAAGTTCTTCATCCGGAAGTAAGAATTCTTCTCTCAGTGGTATCCGCTACAACTTTCCACATCTTGAAGGATAATAGGTTCATAATAGATTATAAATTTGATTCATCAATAAATAGGTGGAATATCATTATCCTAGAAAAGATCCATTGGTCATCTCAAGCTCATACTCGTATTCGGTTTGGAACTCAAAGTATAAGGACTCTGGATCGGATGTCATGTGGAAAGTGTAGGCAGCTTCTTCATCATCAATGTATTTCTTTTCGTATTTTGAGTTTATCGAATCAACAAGCATTTGATTTTGGCAACATCTTTCCATGGCGATGAATAAGAAAGCAGCTTCATCAATGGTTTCGCCCACTGTTAGTAAACCATGGTTTTGTAGAATGACGGCTTTACCCTTTGGGCCAATCGATTTTGCGACTCTTTCGCCTTCTTCCTTCTCTAAGACGACACCACCAAAGTTTTGATACACCGAGTGGGCCTTGTAAAACATACAGGCATCTTGGTTGATCATCTCTAGTTCACGACCAAATGTGGAGAAAGCGGTACCATAGTTGGAGTGGGCGTGACAGGCGGCATTGACATCAGGTCTAGCCTTGTGGATCTCTGAGTGGATCTTGAAACCAGCTGCATTGACAACGCACTTGGTGTTACCACCGACAACGTTCCCATCTTTATCAACTTGCACTAAATCACTAACCTTGATCAAGCTGAAGTGTTTTCCCAATGGGTTGATCCAGAACAGCTCAGGGTCCACAGGATCTCTGACGCTGATGTGGCCCGCGACACCGATACCGAAGTCCCTTCTACCAAAGGCTCTGAATGCAGCAGCAGTGTGTTGCAACAACCATTTACGCTCCTCAAGCTTATCCTCAAAGATTGGTCTCTTGCTGACATATTCCTTTGAGCCCATGGCCAAATTGTGGATGCCCTGTGCCGGCGCCTCGCTCTTCTCGTGAGACAAATGCAGCACTGGCTGGACGGTGGAGGTTTCTGTGGTGGACATTGGATTATTAGTTTGGTTAGGGAGGCGGCATCAGGGTTTGAGAGAAGATGAGGGCATTGGCCTGTTTATATTGCCATGATGAGGGCAGGTTAAAAAACACCGTTAACGTCAAGCGACAGCGAGATAAGAAAATCAAATCGGAAAGTCGCTTAACAATAGAACAACATCTGGGGAAGGCAAGAAATGAAGAGCAAAAGGCTCGGGACCTACAGTGCCAACAGAATGGCCACTTAATAGACATTTGGACCGGCCATATATTACTCCGTCAAACCAAGATCCCATGGTATTCTGCCCTGTTGTATTTCTTAGCCAGCTGGGGCCATTGTACCAAGAAGCGATGTGCCAATAGATAGTTAAGTTTCCCACTCAAGCTAAGATCTTGCACTCTAGCTAGCGACTCCACGTACAGGATCTTTGTCCTCGTCACCCCGAGAATGTTCGTGATTGTGAAGATATAGCAAAGGGGCACCGAAGTCCCCGGTCCATTCAAGATCAAGAGATCTGGCCTCTGTTTAGACGCCAGCACCAATTCGTTCACGGTATGGAACAATGATTTCACTGTGGACACCACGGAGGAGGTAAAACCTTCGCCAACTTTTCTTGCCCTACACAGCTCCTTGATATCGTTCTTTGTCAAATTGGTCTTCTCAATGAACCTTTTCAAATGGATCAATGATGTTGTGTCCCCTGAACTAGTGACCCAACAGATCCCTTTAACATCTGTAATATCTCTCACCGTGTTTAACAAACGGAACATCTCCCCCGTGTGGCCACCTGATCCCAGCAGGATCATCAACTGTTTATCTTTGTAGGCCTTTGTGCCCCGTTTTTCCAAGTTATTGGTGACACATGGAAGAACGAAACATAATCTCACGACAAGCAGCGTTAACAGCGAAAGAGCTGTGCAAGCCAGGTGGACACAGTTCACCATTTCTCGACAACCGAAGAGTTTCACGCAAGTAACTTTTCTTCAATTGATTCTTCTCCAGACAACTAGAAGAACCTTCAATATTTTGGGATCTCCATGACAACAATTCAATATGTGAAGAATAGATCACATGATACACAGCTCGGAATAGAATAAAAATTCGCGAAGTTTTTGAACACATAAGCAAAACACAGATCACAATCTTTAGTTAAAGGCAAAACAAGCAGTGCGCCGACTGATAAGACCATTTCCCACTTTTTTCAACTTCTCAAAAGATGATTGAATCCACACTGATCTTTAGGAACGACGGTCTCCCGCTTTCTGCGACTGTCGATGACGACACTGATGTTCAATTGCAAGAACAAAAGAAGAAAGTCAAATTGATTATATCAAGAATAACACCAAATTCTGAAACCAAGGCTTCCATTGAGAGTGGTGAACATCAGATCCACTACTTGATCGCTAACTCGATCTTATACTTCACCATAACCGAGAAGTCCTACCCTAGAAAACTGGCCTTTTCATATTTGGCTGAGATCTCGAATGAATTCTTCCAATCCCATGGGAATGACGCTTTAAGACCAGAAACCAGACCATACGCATTTGTCTCTTTCGACACTTACATGCAAAAAACTAAGAAGATCTATCAAGACCAAAGAGCCCAGTCCAATCTGGATAAGTTAAACAGTGAATTAGCTGATGTGAGAACCGTGTTGAGTAAAAACATCGAGGATTTGTTATACAGAGGTGACAGTTTAGACAAGATGCAAGATATTTCTAGTTCTATCAGATTAGAATCCAAGAAGTACAGAAAGGCAGCTCACAAGATCAATTTTGACCTATTGATCCAGAAATATGCCCCAATAGCTGGTCTTGGTCTGCTAGTGGTGTTCTTAATATGGTGGGTGTTCTTAAGATAAAGTTAAAGTCATAAGCGGGCGTATATTTAATCTACTTCAGTTCTATATTAATCCTATTTTCTATTCTAGGGTATATATTCTCAACATGAAAAGACACTTGAGCGTGGATGGTCGGATGTATCTATAATTACTTTGTGCAAATCTGGGTTGATGTATTGAACACTTTGAATTGGTCTACCTCTGGACAGATTTTTGTAAACCAAAGTCTCCAACATTGGTAAATAATCGGCATCTAGTCTTTGTAAACTGGCTTTCCCACCATGATAGATGTTCTTCAACGTTTCAACGTTTCTAATCTCAATCGAGGTGAAATTGCTAACTATCAAATTGCTCAAATGTTTGTAGTTAGCAAATTTCAAGCGTAGTGAATCTGGGCATTCATCCCATGGAGAGATTGATTCCACATTCCAGAATTTGACAGCCACAGCCAGGGTTTCAAGTTTTGGGGCGTTTATGTCGATGAAGGATTCATGTGGCCTTTCTAGCACGGAACCATTAACTTCAATGAATTCAAGGTCTGGAAATTCAATTCCCTGCAAACTAGTGATGGAGTTTAATGGAACGTTTACCAACCTCAACTTTTCAATACCGTTCAAAGAGCCTTTTTGTAACCATGAGGCAATTGTAGAGCCAGTGAAACCATTCGTTGATAAAGTATTCAAGTGTGGATATAATTCCTTGATGGACTTTTCTGGGAACTCAACGGCCTCTGGGGCAATATTGTCATTGGAAATTCTGAAACCAACAAGTGTTTGACTTAGGATTGTTGGTAATACGGTACAATCACCGCCAATCTCGATTTCAAGTCCATCCAGATTCTCAAATTGTAATGACTGTGTCAGTTGTGGGTCTATGGTTTGTGTTGTTGAGAGCTTGAAGATTTTAAATGGTAATCTATGACCCTGTAAGTCTTTCAGTAATCTTGGATTACCGAGATGTAGTGTTAGAGACAGCAACCCCTGAAGAAGGTTGGATGTGAGGAATATTGAATCTGTAGCTCTAAGTTCTTTGGAGGCGGGTGGGTAATCATCTGTATCATCGATGAACAGGTGCATTAATTGTGGAAGATTTACGTTGGAGACTTTTGGTAAATCCTTCTTGATAACAAGCTTCAACGATTTTAATGATGGAGCAGTTAAAGTTTGGATATCTTCTTGCTCGTCATCCTCTTGTTTACCATGGAAAAAAGTGAGGCATAATGATGTGGCGTTTTTCAAGACACAACCACCAAGTTTCTGGACGTTACTCAACTTGACATTTTCAGCGGCACAGTCCAAGTCCAAGGGTTTTGGATTGTCTTGCTTATCAGCAAAATTGATGGATAAACACTTGATTCCATTCTTCAACAAATCCATGTTTCTGAGAACATCATTGTCACAACGTTGAAAAAGAACTGTATGACTTGTTTTACAATTGATTTTCTTGGTGTTATCAACAGTGTTTGAACCATCGAAACCTAAAAGAAATGTATCCTTGAATTCCAACCCTTTTGGATCAATTTTCGCATCTCTAATTGAAACTGAAGGGAACCTAGAGAAGGAAAATTTTGTGCGACACCCTGGGAACTTATTTAAGAGTTGCAGAAGCATTTTTTCATACTCCATGGATTGTATTGAGCCAAAATGGGTGCCCTCTGCTGAAACACTGATAACTTTTCTTAAACCGCGGAATTTCACCAATTCATCAAGTATGGATAGCTCTGGTTTGATGACCTCAATCAAGTAGATCCGGGAGGAGCACAGTGGTATATCGCTCATTAGCAAGTCTCTAGGAACAGCACCATTGTCATGGAAGTAGCGTAGTGTATCTGTGTGATTTGTGATAATGTGGAAGAACCTGGCGAACTCAGGCAGCTGAGAAAGGGCATTTAATTCTGGCGGTCCAAGGGTGTCTGTAACTTGGAGGAAGACCTCGGCTGGGAGCCTGTGTAGCATGTTGTGTATATTCTTTGTCAAGAGTATCAACTCGCAGTACGGATCTTATATTAGTCAGATGAGTGCTCTTTTATACCATTTATACCGTGCATTGCAGCAGATAAAAGAAATAAAAGTTATCTGGTGATGTGAAACCGCAAGCCCATTTTACTTGCGTCGCCCAATGTGACACATTTCTGCTGCGCTTATCGCATACTAATAGGGTTTCGGAATTAAGCGGACAAGACGGATAAGAGCAAAAAATCCCCCTACCGGTCACGTGAATAGGACTTGGGAATTAATCACGTGATAGATGCTTCCCCCGTGTAGTTTTGACAGAAACCCAAAACAGACGCGAAATGAATTGTAGTTTGAAGAAGGGAAACAAACTCTTTAACTAAAACGTATTTGTGTTCCCCAGAGTTGAAGATTCAATGCCGTTGGATGCTGAGATCAGTCGTACAGAACTTGCTGCTTACAATGATGCGCTTCAATGGTCGGACGATGGGTCAATTGCCCTGAACACTAGTGGTCAACTCACAATCTTGAATCCCAAGTACGTTAGAGAAGATGTTAGAAATGCCAATCAATTGTTTGAGCTGTCCAAACTTGAACTTGAGGAATTGCCAAAGAACGAACTTTTTCTCAGTGAGCCTATTGATGAAGTCGGGTCGACTTTGTTCTCTAGCACTGATGTTGCTGTTGCAAAGATGAAATGGTCTCCCTTGACTTCAAATCGGGATAGTTACTTAGGGATCCTGACAAACCGTCAGAGTGCAATCATCCTAAAGAACGGTAAAGTACTTCACGACCTGACAGCTAGTGATTTTTTTGAGACCCAGACTGAGTTGGACAACCATTTGGTGCACTGTATTGGGTGGTTGAAGAACCTAAATGGTTCTATTGATTTCATAACGGGTACTGCATCAGGTTTAATCAGATCATACACCATAAAGAATGATGTAATCACTGAGGAGAAGACATTAGAAGTCTCGAATAATATGATTGTTGAGGTCAAGGGCCATGATGGTGAAATCTTCGCCATAACTTCGAATAATGAAATTTATCAAGTCAAGGAACGCAACGCTTCACAGTTGAAAGAAGAAGATAGATTCAAGATTTATGATATTTACATCAAGGGAGAGACCCTGCTATATACCACTTGCAACAAATTGACTCAGTTGTCTCTATCTTCCAAAAAGTTTAAGACCGTTCAGACTGGTCTACTATCATCAACAAAGATCATCCCATCTGAAAATGATCTGATCCTAGTCTCAGACAATAAGGCAGTAAAACTGGATAACTCCCTGAATACTGTGGCGGATGACACACTGGAACCGTTTTTGAGGAAGCGTTTGAATAAATGGAACTCCGATTTTGACGACTTCCACACAAAGAACTATACTGTGAGGATATTTGGCATTGATCATAATTTCAATGGAAGTGTCTTAGCTATTTTCTACGAGATTCAAAACAAGCAGGGGTTCAGATACAAGATCTCGTCTGAAAATACCTTCAAAATTGCATTCCTCCCATTAGCTAACAATTTCAAAAAATCTGGTTCAACGCTGGCCATATATCAAGGTTTCAAACTTACTGGCAACTTGTCCACTTCAGCTGACAAACAAGATAGTGTATTGTATTTGGGTGTTTCCCTCGAGGAGTTCTTGAATTTGGCAGTACTAAAGGACCCATCGATCATCAAGGCACAAACACAGAATTTGATAACTGGGGGTCAAGATGATGCCATTAGAGAAAGGTTTGCTCAACTGGTGCTTGAGTACATTGAAAGTAACAATGTGGAGCTACAAGGAGAAAGCGACGAAGCTGTTTACTACAATCTTCTGAAGATAGCAGGTAAAACTCCAAAGATGATACCAGAACAGATCAAGTTTCACACTGGTACGTTTGAGCAATCTTTCAACTTTGGTGGGGATTTTGACATTGAAACTCTGAGATCAACTACAGGTCATATATGGCCTCGCTGCTCATTGACCTTCTTACCCATTATTACCCCATTTACCAAAGTTGATCCCGTGACTGAGAGAAGAATTATAGATATCGATAGAGACACTAACAGTTATGGCCCATTCACTAAATCACTACTGTCATTTAATGGGATTTGTATATATAGCGGTTCTCATTATATCACAAAATGAGTGAAATAATAGGGGTAGTATCAAACAATATGTGACGTGATCTGCTTATGATTGAGATGACCTGAATGACAAGATCTCTGTAACAGTAAAGATGTTATGAATGTTGATATTAGTACTTCGATGTTAATCTTGTTGTAGTCAAAAATAATGGAATATGAGTTCGGATCACCGATAATGGGGGCAACTCTTGCAACTCTCTGGTGCACATCAATGGAATCGTTCGCCAATATCAGATCGTTCTCTTTATTGATGATCTCGAAGTGCAAAAGCCCTACCCATCTCAACACAATGGAACTACCGAATGTGAAGTTTGTGTACTTTGGAGTACCGAAACACTTGGTAAGCTTCTCGTACCAGTCACTCTCACGCTTGACGATTGAAGGCGATGTATTTAAAGGTGAAGATCTGTTGTGTGAGTTGGTCAAAACAATGTACTTGTCTCTAACTCCGTTCTTGATGGTGGAAACGTTCTTCTTATTGGAAGCACACTGGACGTGCCAGTTTTTACCAACTTTAGAAACCTTGTACAAACTCTTGTTTTCACAAGTTCTTACATGTAGGGAGTCTCTGGCATCTATAGTGATCACCAACTCGTTTAGTTCACCTTCTAGCGGATAGATCTTGTTCAAACCGACGTTTCTCTGGTAGTTGAGCCGTCTGATTCTCGTGAGCACCGCAGCGACACCGGTTGTAAATAAGAAAGAAGCAAAGACATACTCCATAGTGACAAACTCCTCTTTTTACTCCACCAGAACCCAAATGATTGTACTTTTGCAAGCCACAATTCTTTGACTTTTCTTCATTTTAAGCTAAACAAAACCTTTGACACAAAAAAGTGTCTCGGCCGAGAGAATAAACCACAACGCGACAAGAAAAAGACACCAAAATTTACGCGTATCTACAATCAAGTAGCCATTTCAGCTAAGTTCAAGGACATTAAAGGCGTGCAATAATGAAGATATGACCACAAACACTCCGAGAAATCCATACAGCCACCCGTACACACCTTACACCATCCAGCTGGACTTCATGAATGCTTTGACAGAGGTGCTGGACAACAATTATAAGATCGGTTTGTTTGAGAGTCCCACTGGTACGGGTAAGACTTTATCGTTGATCTGCTCCACGATTAGTTGGCTGCGAGATCACAGAATTGAAGATGCTGTTCCAGTTGAAGACGAACAAAGCGATGATGAGCCGGATTGGATCAAGGAGTCGTACTCGAATCTTGTGAAGAAGACTGTTGACGCTACTGCTGAAAACTATGAGAGGCATCTATCTGAGATTGCTGCGAATAAAAAGACAAGAAGAGTCAATATGCTGAAGGACAAAGACAGACGACAGAAGCGTTTCAAGAAGGTTGATGTTGCCGTTGAGAATGATGACCAATTTCTTCCTACTGATTACCAGTCTGATGATGACCATAATGACAATCAATTGAACAAAACCCAGAGAGATCTCAATGAAGATTTGAACAATGAGATTTCTGATTTGCTGAAGAAGATTGATACCAGAGACAAGGATAATTCATCCCTTGATCAAAAGACTAAGATCTTTTTCTCCTCACGTACCCATTCGCAACTGAACCAGTTTTCCTCACAACTGAGACTGCCCAATTTCCCATCATCATACGAAAAGACCGAAGAACACTTGAAATATCTCCCTTTGGGTTCTAGAAGGCAGCTCTGCATCCATGAGAAGATCTCCAAAATCAACGATATCACCCTAATGAACGAAGCATGTCTCGATCTTCAAAAGAAAGAAGCTGATCAAAGATGTGAGTTCTATCCGACTCATAATACCCAAGAAAAGGCCAATGAGTTCAAAGACTACACATTCTCCGAGATCCACGATATCGAAGCACTGCCTGAGATGGGGCAAGGGATTGGGATCTGTCCGTATTATGCGGTGAGAAAAGGTATCCCATCATCCGAAGTTGTCACTTTGCCTTACCAGCTTCTTCTCCAGAAATCTTCCAGAGACGCACTTGGCATTTCCATCAAGGACTCCATCATCATCATTGATGAGGCACATAACTTACTTGATACAATCACTTCCATCCACTCAGTTAATATCACTGTCGATGAATTCAAATTGTGCAAAGGCTCATTGAAAAAGTATCTTTCAAAATTCTCCAGAAGAATGAACGGTGGTAATAGGATCCATTTAATGAAGCTCGTGAAGATCATCGATCTTGTTGTTCGCTATGTTGAAAAAACGGATAAGATTCTACCGGGAAAACCAATTGATTTGATGGCAATGTTTGAAGGTACCACTGGTGATTTGTTCAACATCCACAAACTTGAGAAATACCTTTCTGTGTCCAGAATTGCCTTCAAGATCGAATCTTATCTAGAGAAAGAGGACAGATCAAATACTCCTGTGCTTTTCAAAGTTGTCGACTTCTTGAAATCGATTTCAAACCCTTCAAAAGAGGGCAAATTCTTCTTCGATGTTAGAGGCCCAAAAGTTTCATTGATGTACATGCTATTAGACCCCTCACAGATCTTTAAGGAAATCGTGGATGATGCCAAATGTATTATCCTGGCAGGTGGTACCATGGAACCAACTGAAGACTACACGAACTACTTGTTTCCCTACCTCCAGTCTGATAAAGTCATGAAGTTCACATGTGGTCATGTTATTCCTAAAGAAAACCTACAGGTCTTCCCAGTTGAGAGATATGGTGATATTGCATTTGAGTTCTCTTTCGACAAAAGAAATGATACGAAGATGATCAACAGTCTGGGTCAGTCCATTTTGGAAATCTGTAAAACTGTCCCTGGTGGTGTCGTGATCTTCTTACCAAGTTATAAATACTTGTCTCAAATTGTTGAAACCTGGAAGAAATCCCAACTTTGGAACGAAATGGACTCACAAAAGAAGGTTTTCAGTGAATCGTCCTCAAACAACATTCTTGCTGACTACTCTGATGAGATCGCTGGTGGCAAAGGCGCCATACTGTTATCAGTTGTTGGGGGTAGATTATCAGAGGGTATAAACTTCTCCGATAATTTGGCAAGAGCTGTCATGATCGTTGGTTTACCATTTCCGAACGCTTTTTCTGGTGAAATGATCTCGAAGAAGAAGTTCATCGAGGAGAAAGTCCTTAAAGAGACCAAGGGCAACAGAAGAGCTGCCCAGGAAGCCACTAGAAACTTCTATGAGAACATTTGTATGAGAGCTGTCAATCAAAGTGTTGGAAGATCAATCAGACACGCTAAAGACTATTCCACGATCTACTTATTTGATCAAAGATACAACGCAGAGAGGATCCAATGCAAATTAAGTGAATGGATCAGAGAGAGAATCACAAAGACGTGTGAGTTTGCAGAGATTAGAAATCAAACTTTGACCTTTTTCAAGAGCAAATAGTTACGAATGACATGATCTTATTTATTTATGGCAGGTCAGTAAAACTGAATCGAAAGCCCCTTGAAAGCTCTCTCCAGTGGCCAAATGTTATTTTGGTCATTTACCCAGATTAAAGTTTTTGTGTCACTTTTTGAGGTCCAAAAGTTGAAAACAAAATGGATCTTCACAAACCACAATGGTTCTTTGAGAGGACTCAAAATGAGTAGAAATGAGTGATATTGGCGCAGAAGTGACACGGGAGCAACTGACTGCATTCTCGCCACATTACAATATTACCCTTGTTGACCTTCCCAATGAGATTTTGACCAAAATCATCTTTTACGTCTTTGCCCAAGGTTATCCCATCTTGCCCATTATCACAACTTGTAAATCTTTCTACAGCTCATTCATCTACATCATCTATTTGAGCAATGTCATACACATCGAAGAGTTCTGCCATTTGTTTGCTAGAGACAGGTTCAAGTCAAGCACCATCCACATTTTAAAGTTCTTGGCTACCCACAAAGAGGACATCACTGCCAGAATGCCAGTCTTGAATCTCCATTCCAATGTTTCCACACTACAGATCAACAAGACAGATACAGAGTTCTTGAATTACCTTCCATTGATCGTCCCCTTCAGTTATAACTTGGTGGTTTTCAATTTGGTGCTAAATTCAACAGTGTTGTTATTCCGAGTGTTTCAGATCTTGCCAGCAAACTTGAAGGTGTTGGTATTCAGAATGGAGATGACAAGAGTTCAATTGGCGATGGTGAATTTGAGATTGATGGATAAAGATGTTGAACCAGTTACCGAGTTGAAAAATATTGAGTATTTTGAGATTTCATCCCACAATTGTGAGATCATTGTTGACCATTTTCATCCAGAGTTGGGGAGTCGGGCTATACCAGACAGAACAAGAGGAGAAGTGAGAGCTCTCCATGACTCAGTCTTGACCAAGTTGTACAATATGATCCAATCCAAAACCAATGAGACAAAAGTGAAAAATCGAATGGGCCAGTTGATTTATAACTTTTTATCTGTGAACCGACAGAGTTTATTGAAAGTGGAAATCATCGGAGTAGACATATCACTTGTGTTCAATAAAGAATCACAGAAGCCTTTCAGACTACCTCGAGTGAGGCTCATATCATTTGACAACACAACGAGCATAAACATGCATGAATGGATCGTGGAGTTTCAATTGGAGAATAATCGTCCAACATTCAGAAACTTGAATCCAATTCTACTATTCCATGATAAGCTTGCGGGACGATTGTATTTGAAGGAAGCAGCGAGAATCAGAAGCAGGATTGATGATACAATGTCAGAGTTGTCGTTATGGAGGTTCACAGAAATGGTCTTCGACGGCTATCACCGAGTTCATAGAGTGAGAGGATTGGAGTATTGATATTGATGATGTGATTTTCATTTAGCATATTTCAACAACGCCTCTCTTGAATCTTCCAATCTCTTTCCACATCTTCAACTTTGCTTGAGTCTGTAGTACCCCAGATGAACTTTTGCTTTGGTTCATCATCTTCAACTTTCGTCTTCTTCTTGGACCTATTAAGCTGAGCCAATTCCTCCATGTTATAGCCAATTTGTCGTGCGCTAACGGTGATTAGATCTTCCTTCTCGTCAAAGTGACGTTTCTTCAGTTTGTTGGAAATTGTAGTTAAAATGCCATTTTTTGATAGATCAGGATTGAACAAAACCTTTAGTGAACCATCGGATTGACCCACTGCTATCTGATTTGTTTTTTCACACCAATCCAGATTCGTCACAGAACTGTCAAATGATAGAGTTGTGATGTCCATCAAATCAGACATATCCATGATATGGAGTTTCCCTTGATTCTTGGGATCAGCATAAGTGTCACCGGCAAGGACGTAGTTACCCTTGAAAATCACATCAGAGTTTTGTAATTCAGTTGGGAATCCCAGTCTCTGTATCATTGGCGACTTTAAGTTTCTCAGGTCATATAACTTTAGATCGTTGGCCCTGGTTCTCACAAGGATCAGGTTCGAGTCCTGATCATTGATGACGATCGAAGTAACTTCTGCTTCTAATTCCAAGCTGCTGATTGGCCTGTTAAAGTTCTCAGGGTTCCATGTTGTAATTCTGTTTGTGTCATCAACGGCGATAATTGTATCTTGAGTGGATAGAACATTAGTGACTCTAACTTTCTTCCCCTTTGAGTTCTTCAAGAAGGCCACAGCTGTTTGTTTCCCGGTCTTTGAGTCCCAGATCCTGAAAGTGGAATCATTAGAGCAAGTGATGACCTTGGTCTTATCTATCCAACAACCGTTGTTGATAATGTCTGTATGACCCTTTGTCTGTTTGGCATCATAAATGTACTGATCACCGCTTTTAAAACTCTGCAATTCCTTCATATCAGGAGCAAGGACTTTGAAAGAAGGATCGTTTGATAGGGCAAGGATGCTTCCCTCTGTAGAGATGTCTAATTTGACAATCTGATGAGTTTCATATGGTTCAGTAGTCGATGGCGAGTTGTACTGTGCGTTGATTGATTGGAAATGGTACGAGTTCAGCAGCGAGTCTGTCGTGGAAGTGTATAGCTTATCACCAGCAGGTGTGAATCGCATGGAGTTGATAGTCCTGTGGGAGGTTTTCAGCGTGAATGAATGTGTTATTGGTAGTTCACTCAGCTCATCACCACTGTCATCACTGTTGTCACTGTCGTCACTGTCGTCATCGGAGCCTGAGTCGTCCTCAACGGATGCTTTCTTTGCCAAGAGAGAACTTATGAGGTATTCAGAGTACAAAGACTCAGTTTGTGGTGCATTGGACGATGGAATCCCGAATTGTGAGGGTAATTGGTCCATTTGCCTTCTTTCTTCACTGATTGTTCACATGACAATAAAGAAAACAAACAGGAAAACATTTAACCAACCGAAACCACCACCAACACGCCCAAAACACGCCCAAAACACACACTGAACCGTAATAAAATCACCGTGAAGAACACACACACAAACAATGTCACAGGAAAGACAACAACCACAGCTCGCTAATACTTCCCGTGTGGGCCGTGAGAACCAACTTTACGCTGCAAACGGCGCCCGTTTAGTCGCTGGCTGTGTCTGTCTGAACTCTGCCAGGGACAAGGTTCTCCTGATATCCTCTGCCAAAGCAAGGAGGTGGGTCTTACCAAAGGGAGGCGTTGAGAAGGACGAGCCCTCGTACGAGGCCACCGCGATTAGGGAGACCTGGGAAGAGGCTGGTGTCACGGGGAAGATCCTTGGTTACTTGGGAACCATTGAGGATCCCCGTCCTCCTAAGGACTGGGGCAGCATTGACAAAGTGGACCCGCGAAGACCAGAGGTTCTCATACATCCTCCCCGCTCAGAGTTCCATTTCTATGAGATGTTGGTGGAGAAAGAACATGATGTTTACCCTGAAAGCATAGAGAGACGTCGTGCTTGGTTCAGTCTAGAAGGGGCCATTAAAGAGATGGAGTGGAACAACAGACCAGAATTGGTAACTGCCCTGAAGCGATGTAGCCTGAACAAAAACAACCTTTGAGGACAAAAGTCTTACCAGAGTCTTACAAGTGTCTGACAAAAGCCCTCATGAGACGTTTTAACTTTAGAATGCCTGTTTATTGCTTTGTGTGTCTATTTCGATAGGAAGCTACTCATCAAGTCTTGCAATACGTTGCCTTGTCTTTGAGGAACAATGTTAAAGTAGATCTCACCGATATGAACGTATGCGTTACTCACGTCTTTTTCCTGAATGTCTTTAGCGTAACGTTGGGTTAATCTTTGGAAGAACTGGGCGTTTGTGGTTTGGATGGTGATCAGTAATAACTGTAGTAAGTTCAGAGTTGGCAATTGCTCAAAGATCTCAACTTGTTGGTTGAATTCTTTGACAGTTTCATGTTGGAATGATGGTTTGGCCCCGATGAATTTGGACAATAACGTGGTTAGCGCCTCATGGGCATTCTTGAAGTTTTGAATCAACAAGTAATTAAGCACTATTCTATTAACAAAGGCACCAAATTGCGTTTCGTCAGGATCCTCCAAGTACCATTCCCAGATCAGGTCTAAGTATAGAGAGAAGCCGCTCGAGTTACCTAATAACAAATGCTTTTCAGCGTCATAGACCAAGTCACCGTTACCAAGGAACTTGGAACCTAGGGCGTAATGGAGATCAGGGTCCCCATATCTGTTATCACCAAACTTGATGGACCAATTGATGGCCTCGACACCGACTTTTTTCACTGTTGGTTCGTCAGCTTCGAACAATGAGATCAGTTGGATCAACATGGATTTGGTCTCATTGGCGACTTTTGTCTCACTCTCTACAAACACCTCAATCAAGTAGGAGGTCAGGTCTGAACCGGTGGCTGGCTGGCTGGATTTCAGAAGGATCTGGGCACCGTTGTACAGAAGGTCGATGGCATCGTCGTAGGATTTGGATCTGACGTTTCTGTTGGCAATTGTTCTTAATGTCTGGTGAGCCTCGTAGAAGTCACCATCAACAATTTTGGCCTTGAAACGCTCCAACGTTCTCTTCAGTTTTGGATTAGTGACGCTGATTTCGACGTGGTCCATTGTGTGTGGCTCTTTCTATGAGTCCTTCTCTGTGACTGTTTCTTTGGAAGGTTTTAACTTGAACGAAGAGCTCTTTTTCCAGCTTATGTCCTTTTCCAGTAAAAAACCTCTGAGTACTAAACGTGTTATGAGCCCTCGAGCCCTATTATTTCGGGGAAATGGTTACGAGCCCCTCTATTGGCTCTTGGTGTTTTTGGTGGAGACGCTTCCATTTCTTCAAAGCACCAAAACCGTGCCAAATTCTCGAGATTCCACCTTTCACTCGCTACCAAAATGGCTGAATCTTCCAATGACTCTGTTCAGGTCATTGACGAGGCAAAAGTGTTTCAGTAAGCTCACAACTGATCGTAAATTTCGATATCGATAATCACCACTTGTTCCCCAAAATACTGACAAGCTTTCAAAACAGGAAAGATGACATCAACAAATACGTGAAGGAGGTCATTAGGAAGGACCTTGGGGTCAACTACCACGTCATTTCTGTGTTTGGGTCCCAGTCAACGGGGAAATCCACTTTGTTGAACAAACTATTCCATACCAATTTTGATGTCATGAACGAGTCACAAAGACAACAGACTACAAAGGGGATTTGGTTGGGGTTCTCTCCAAAGATCGAAGCCAGTTCCGGTGATGGGAAGGAGGAGAATATCTTGGTAATGGACGTTGAAGGTTCTGACGGGAGAGAAAGAGGTGAAGATCAGGATTTCGAGAGAAAGGCTGCCCTGTTTGCATTATCAACCTCTGAAATCTTGATCGTTAACATTTGGGAACATCAGGTTGGGTTATACCAAGGTGCTAACATGGGTCTATTGAAAACTGTGTTCGAAGTCAACTTATCCCTGTTCGGTGATAAGAAGGATCATAAGGTGCTTTTATTGTTTGTTATCAGGGACCATGTTGGTTCTACTCCTCTAAGTAACCTATCAAACACGTTGACCCAAGACTTGAACAAAATGTGGGATAACATAAGCAAACCAAACACTGTTAAAGAAGACGTGAAGTTATCTGATTACTTTGATCTAGAATTCACTGGGCTTGCCCATAAGGTGTTACAACCGGAGAAGTTTGACCAAGATGTTCGTAATTTAGGTGACAGACTCATCAGTACATCCGATGCTGACCACCTCTTCAAGAAGGATTACAAACAAAACTTCCCAATTGATGGTTGGACTATATATGCAGAGAACTGTTGGGAACAAATCCAATCCAACAAGGACCTTGACCTTCCAACTCAACAGATCTTGGTTGCTAGATTCAGATGTGATGAAATCGTTAGGGAATCCATCGAACTTTTCAAATTGGAGTCAGGTGAACTATTGAAGGGCCTCAACTTATATGAAGCCAAGGGTATCCAACTAGCTTCATACTTCAAAACTCTGAGAGACTTGGCCTTCACTTCATACGATTCTCAAGCTTCACATTATAACAAAGCTGTCTATGAATCCAAAAGACTCAGTCTCGCCAATGAGGTTAACCAAGACTTACAAAAGATTTACCAAGATTATGTTAAAGATTTGAAGAAGTCATCATTGGAGATATTCAAGAGCACATTCTTGGATAAGAACAACAAATCGCAGTCATTCCTGGAGAAATCAACTGAAGCAAGAGATAAAGCTGTCAACGGGTTCAAAGACAATTTAACACCGTTTACTGAACTTGATCCAGAAACTTTTGACTTCACCGCTGATTTTGAAGAGTTATTCGTCGATTTGGACAATGAACTATCAAAAGCAAGAGAAAATGAAATCACTGGCCTAGTTAACAAAACCATCAAGAAGACTACCCCAGCTGTTAAGAGCCAAGTATTTGAACTATTTACCACTCCAAATGAGAAACTATGGGATCAAGTTTTGGAAACTTTCAGATCAATCTTAGCAAGCTCACTAGCCAAATATCAAGTTTCAGAAAATCTATTTGACTTCAAACTTGGTACTTCAGAGGAAAAGAGTCTCGAAATTGCGTCCAGAATTCAAAGGTCTGCCTGGATTTCCTTTGATCAAATTATTCATGATTATTTGAACGAGGACAATGTTGTTAATATCTTGAGACGTGAATTTGAAGAGAAATTCGCCTATGACTCCAAATACGTTCCAAGAATCTGGAAAAATGAAGCTGACATCTCACAAGTCTACAAATATGCAAATGAGCAAGCTTTATCCACTTTGCCTATCTTATCTCTTGCCAAGTTGTCAAACGGTTCAGAGATCATTCCGGATTTCACCATTTTGGAAGATGAAGATGATGATGATGAGGAGCCGCATAGATTTGCCCATATTTTAACTGCCACACAACAAGCCAAGATCAAGAAACAATTTTTGAAACTAGCAGAGATCAGTTACCGTGATGCTAATCGCTCAATTATCACCAATGTTGCTAAGATCCCACCATTCATCTATATCCTATTGATCGTTTTGGGTTGGAATGAGTTCATGGCTATCCTAAGAAACCCACTATACTTGGTGTTGACCATCTTAATTGGTACTGGGTTATTCTTTGTTCATACTTTAAACCTATGGGGTCCTTTACAAACAGCTTCAAATGTCTTTGTTCAACAGGGCAAGGGCTATTTAGCTTCACTGTTGCTAGACGATGGCCAAAGTAGGATTGCTAGCCCAATATTAGCCCAGCCAGTGAAGGGAGAGTCATATGAACTCGATGACCTTTCTGAAAAGAAGGAGAACTGACCACTTTACAGCCGAAAATCCCATTATATCGTTAACTCTGCCGCATTCTTTTCTACTTCTCCCGTAGTTTATTAGTCTGTGTCTCCTAACAGGAAAGATGCATATAAACGCCGACATAAATGTCAACCAGCCAACTCATTTCGAGTTAAAAGCCGCAGTTACCAGCCATCTCCCAGTGTTCGCTCTGAATCATCAAACGAACTCTGATCTGATCCAGCCTCAGAACCGAAAAAATCTTCAACCTCCTCCAACTATCTCAAGTTTCAATTGATCCTAAGCAGAAAGGCTGGTGACAAAGTCTGATTGACACATAAAACACACACAGAAAGAAAGAGACAGCTTGCAGACCTGATCCAGACTCAATGACAGAATCTAAACCACCGGGGAAGAACCTCCTGATCCTACCACGGAAATGGGACGTGCTAAACCTCCCTGACAAGTCGGTCAAATACCTCTTTGGGTTCCACTATTCCAAAGAGGAGCTGGCGTATACGGTATACATCACTGATCTCACCAGGGTCTGGATGGCTAATGCCGGCTATGAACAGATCAAATGGAAGGGTGCACAGCATGGGATCCCAGAAGAGGCACTGCCTAATGTTTACGGGATCATTGCCCAAACCTTTGAAGAGAATTTCAACAGTGATGACATCGAAACCACTGTGGAGTTAGAAAAGAGGTTGATAGATGAAAACCATCCGTTACAACTGACGTTAAAGATTTCCAAGTTGTATAAAGAGGGTCCATTGAACTGGAGTTTGGATCTGGCTAGGCTCCCTGAGACAAGTTCAATATCCATTTTGAGAAATGTGATCTTTCATATATCAACGATCGTGTGCTCTTTGAATGAGTATAGGAAAGATCTATCTGAAAGGATTGAACAGAAGGACAGTGCTATAAGGTTCCTATCAGAGACGTTGGAAGGTTTGGGTGAGATTGAGAAGAT
Organism: Taiozyma onychis; assembly: GCA_030582435.1. Lineage (NCBI taxonomy): Eukaryota > Fungi > Ascomycota > Saccharomycetes > Phaffomycetales > Wickerhamomycetaceae > Taiozyma > Taiozyma onychis. The sequence goes on from JAKTWU010000232.1 coordinate 51,290, forward strand.
CAGAAGATGGGCCCCAGAAAGATCACATAATGCCTTGCTGTTGAAATCCTTTGATCCATATGAGTTTGACAAGAGTTGGAAAGCTGAAAAGTTTGTGAAATTACAAGGACAGAATATCTGGGATGTACTAAAAGCTAACAGTGATAGTAATACTTGGTCTCTGGGGACTTTGTTTACCGAACCAAGCCCAAGTAGGACCAGTTCAAATTCTGGTTCTGAGAGTCCAATATCAAGGAAGAGACATTTGGATGGTAATTCCGAAGATAATGAATTTGAAATGACCCCAGATTTTAACATGAAGAGAATCAGATCTCCACCAAAGAGGAAGAAGACTGAGAATATTGCTGAATTGGCTGAAGATTTGAAAGAATATGACTTGAAGAGAGAAGACGAACCAGTGAAGTTTGAAGAAGATCCAATAAAAGCGGAACCAAGGGCCAAAACCGCAACACCAACTCCTGTCCCTGCTGATCACGAATTGCAATCTTCACCACCTCAATCGTCTCAAATACCTGCAGCTGCTCCACAGAAGTCTACCCAAGAATCTGAAAAGAGGAAAAGAGATTTCGGACAGAGTAGAAAAAGAAGAATCAATCAAACAAAATTCTCTCCTATAAAGTCTGCTAAGTACTTCCAAAGTGATGATTAACGGAGTAAATGACCTTAACGATTTTTATGTTTCAATACAAATGAACGGCAATTAATTCACTGTAGTACTGTTTTAGTGGTTTTCCTATATAAAGATCGTTTAAGCTTTGATGCTATTTGAAATATGGCTCCAACGTTCCAAGATCTTATCCAGGGCATCCTTCTGATCTTGCCGTCTGTGGACGTAAAGATTCTTCAAGACTTTGCTCCAATAGGAGACAAATTCACTGAGCTCAGCAGGTGAGCGTGGGACTTGGTAATTGATTGGAGTCTTCTTACCTCTGAAAGATTTGTAGGGCTGTATACTTCCTCTTCTAAAGTAGTCAGAAAACACAGCAATCCAACGCTTCACAATTTCATCACCACAGTCTCTTAAAGTTCTCAATTCGTCTTTGTTGTAGCCTATTAGTTCAAGGTCATCACCGTATGATTCTTTCATGCAATTATCAATGGCTTCTAGTGTAAGCGTTTGTGACTCTTTATATACCAGTTGGCATGCTGCATTAAAGTCCTCAATAGAGATGAGAAGCTCATTTCGGGGTGTACGCTGTGGGGATTGAGCTCTGGGGCTTAGAGTGAATTTTGAATTTGTTGGAGTTGGACTTGCCATCAAGTCGGGACGTAAAACAGTGCTGTATTGGGTCTGGGTAGAGCGGAAGTCTGAGAATTGAGACCTTGTGGGGCTCCCATAGACAATATTGTCATCCTCAACAGGGCTATCGTATTCAATGCCATCATAGTTGTTCGCTTCTATGAGGGTTTTGTGTGTTGATGGTTCAAGATGCGGCACAGTCTCTGGAGTGAAGTTAGGACGTGTTTCAAATACTGTTTTCGGTGGAGGTGGACTTGGGGATGTGTTCCCTCTAGCGTGGCTTTCATTGTACGACATCTTGGCTATCAGTTCAGCACTCATATCCTTTCGGTAGCTCACAGTGAGCACTTCATTAGTCAAAGCCTTCATGCACAGATTCTTATCGTTGGATAATAGAATCACTAGTGCTTCCTCTTTCTCTTTCAAGTATAAGCAGCAGTCTAAGATGGCATCATCCTTCCTAGTGTTGGGGTCTAGTCTCTCGTTCAACTTTTGTCCTCTGACAGCAGAGCTGGAGTCAGCGAGCTTTAAGTAGATCCAATCATTAGCCCATCGTGCAAGGTAACCGACAGTTTTGCCACTGATATGCTCATTGGTCTCTGTAGTGATCCTTTCAGACCCTTTCAAGCCATCCAGTTCCCTGATGACTGTGGTGGGAATAACGATCTTGTGGTGATACTTCTGATGGAGTTTGCATAAGGAATCGACAATGTTTAAGTGGGATAGTATGAAGTTGGTGTCCAGAACCATGTAAGTCTGTTTGAGAAGTAGGGGTGGCTGCGGAGTAAGGTCATTGATTTCTTCCTCCATCTTTAGATAAGCAGTAGACTGTTTAGTATTGATAGGCAATTGTCTTGTGTCTTCAACATAATCAGCGATGATTTGTACCTCCTCCTCATCATCAAGCGCAATCATTGGGATATCACCGTCATCATCTCCAGAAGCATCTTTCTTGGGTGTGGAGCCTTTATGGACCTCTAAATCAACTCTTTCTTCTATCTTGATGGCCCCAATGGGCTTCTTCTTGGGGGAGCCTATAGTGGTAATGACCTTCTTCTGGTCCTCTTCACTGAGCCCTCTTCGGGAGTATTTGGACTCCAGACCCCTACTGATCATCTCAATTGAGGGACAGCTCTTTTAGAGTGGCCAATGGGGCGTGAATCTCCGGAATGTTAATGGCCATTGGTATTGTTTACATCTTTTAAGATCAGCTTCCGCGAAAGTTTGATGACAAGTATATACAAGTACAAGTTTATGGAGTGCAACAATACTATTAAGACTACAAAACTCCCGGTATAAATATAAAACATGGTCATTAAAAAGCTTTGATCGAAGCTTGAACTTTTGATGAAGTAAAATTCCAATTTCCCCTAAAACATTAACAGTATGAAAGCATGATGTCTAGTGGGAAACATGGTGAACCTTCTCTTCTATATAAGGCTGAAGTGAAGTTGCACCGAATCCCAGAAGAAATGCTAAATTCATATTAAAAGCAAAACAAACTCAAAACATCACAATACGGTGCGGGTATTCTATTGTTGGTTGATTTATTTCTTTGTTTTTGAAGACTTCTTTTCAGCTTTCTTCTCCTTTTCAGCTTGTTCTCTTAGGACTCTCTTGACAATCTTTTGTTCTTCAATTAGGAAGGCTCTGACAACTCTCTCCTTCACACAGTTGGCACATCTGGAACCACCGTAGGCTCTGGAGACGGTCTTGTGGGTCTTGGAGACTTGAGCGTATTCTCTTGGACGTAAAGCGGAGATACCTGGTAAAGCGATACCACAGTCACCACATTTTGGTCTGGTACCGGCTTTCTTGACGTGTTGGGCACGTAGAACACCACCTGGGGTCTTGACAACTTTGATCTGGTTGGAACGGGTGTTGTATGGGTTTCTTCTTCTATAGGTAACTCTTTGGGCCATTGTGTGTATGTTCTTTCTGAGCTGGACTGTGGCTACTTCTTCTTCTTTTGGTTCACCATTTTTTTTTCACTTGCACTATGAGGGACACTGGTGCTGCCGTGACGAAATGGCAGACTGAAATTCGCGGGAGAATCCAATCGGATTCGGTAAGCACCACAGTGAAACTTCGCGATATTTTACGAAAATTGTTTGGGTATTCCAGTTTGCTGGTGTTCTGATGTTTCACAAAATGTGACTGCGAAATATAGGCCCTACAGTATGACACCAAGATTACTGCAAATGAACTACTACGGCCTGGTGGGCTCATGAATAAAGCAAGAGGGAGCTCCACAAATGGTATAATTCCAATAATTAACAAATGTACATTCAATCAATTCATGTTTCTTCTTCTTTATGATTGTATTTAAGTAGCAAGAAGTGACCTCAAGGTATATTTGATAACTTAACGTAAACGTCTAGCTTCACGTTCAGATTCCATCAATGATAGGATATCGTTTTCTCTGACTGGGCCCTGTTTCGCTTTGTTAGTACTCTGTTCCCATTAGTTGCGGGTGTAGTCTCTTGAATCAAACTTACCTTAACGTTTCTGACAATGGTTCTTGAGGAATCATCAATGAATTCAACTCTGACTTGGGTAACACCACCACGGGAACCGGTTCTACCTAGAACTTTCTTAACTCTAGCAAGGGTGACTTGGGTTTTGGTATCCTGTGAATAAAGTTAGCTTTCTTATTCATTGAAAGTTCATTTGCTTGAGAAGATCTCCACTAGTCGTTTCCTTCACTCATGTCAATTTTTGGACTAGCGTTCTAGAGCACAAACGCCCACATCAACATAATTCTTGCTCATTTCATTTATTCTCTTGGGCCTTTTTCTTTTGAGAATCACTCTATGGTGGAAACACATAGTGGGTACGATTCATGGTACTTTAGGACTTGAATCAATAGAAGGAGCTGGAACTCTGTAGTAATAACAATGTTTTTTAACAGGAACAAGCAAATCGACGGTGGAGCATCCCAATCAGATATGGTATATACTCACCATTTTGATTTATTATAGATTCTGCTATTTACAAAAGGTCTTCTTCTACCTGGTTGTTTTTTTCGAAAAAAGAAAAACTGAAAAATCTAAACTCGTTGTTTCCAAGCTACACACATCCAAACACCAAACACGCGAAACTGGTCGCTGAGAAGACCGAGAACGAGTTCGCGGAAATTCGAGAGATTTCGTAATACCAGGTTATGAAGTTGTGGCACATTCTTGATATCGCATCAACACCAGAAGTGGCTATGCCGGGGGTACAGGACGAGACGGGGTACTACTACATTGACTCATCCAGGAAGTATGAGAAGTCCAAACCATATTTGATGCAGAATTTAATCAGTTTGTACGGATTGACTGCTATTTCAAACTCTGTTGCCCGTTTAAATGAAGATGGTACTAAAGGTGTGAAACTACGGAAATCATACAAGGCTCATATCAGTGACCTTCCAGGGAAGCACTCTGCGATACCCAAGGATCGTACGATCTCGCCAATTGCCTTTGCTCCGCCACGTGAAGGAGCTCCTATTGTCATTAAACAGTTTGAACCTACGATGCTAGGATATAACCTAAGTTTCCAAAAGACTCCAGACTCTGGCATCCCTGGGTTTGACGCTGTGAATTTGGCCATTGGCGACTCAAGCAGCCAAAGCTCGAAGAGAAAACAGAAGAAAAGTCCCGATGATGGCGATGACTTCAAACGTCGTCGTGTCGATTGACAATCGGCATGCATAATCATATTTGCAAATAGAGATGAATGTTATGAACTACTCAAGACCTTATAAAACGTAAAGCAAATAGGTAAATGTAAATTGAAATTTGTGGAAATAGAATGGTACTATGGTCTGAAATCATTAACGTTCTTAATGTCTTTTTGTTCTTTTTTGAGATGTTTTTTGTGGGGAATGTTGGTTTTGGATTTGATTCTAATGATCATTTCAATGAACGATCAGAAGATGCTCTGATGTACTTCTGTTGTTTTGATCCGTGCTTGAAAATCTTATTACCAATAATGCTACCTGTATGGCTCAATAAGGATTTGGCAATGACCTTCTTCAAGTGGTTCACCAGATCTAACAATGTACAGGTCTTGTTTGCTAGTGTGATTGTTGGCAGAGTCAAGTTAAAGTCTGAAACATTGATCAACCTTCTGGAACCATTACCTCTGAAAGTGACAGAAATAACTGTGCTCTTCAAGTTGAATGAGATAAAGCTTAAGTAGTCTGAAGCTCTTTTGACCATTTCGTCAACACCATCATCTTCATCATCTGAAATAGAAGAGATTTTACCAATAGTACCATTGGTGGTACCATTTGCGGTACCATTTTCAACATTATTATCGGTACTGCTTTCTTCCTTCTTTATGTTGTTGGAGAGGCTTGACTTCTTTCTCAATGGTTGACCCATGGATGAAACTTCAGCTGCAGGTCCATTCTTGGTGTTGTGTTTAGTGAATGAGAGTTTAGAGCTACTGGAGTTCAAGCTTCTAGTGTCACTATGATCAGCTTCATCATCGGAGAAGATGTATGAAGTTGCATCGGTGTCATCTGGGAAGGCATATCTCATGATCTTGTGACCTGTTGTCTCCTCAACACTGATCTGGATTGGTTGCAGTTCAATATCAAACTTTCTCATCAAACGAATACCACCAACTGGGTGGTCCATGTGCCAAACCAAGTGAATCAACGGTTCATCATCCTCCTCTTTGTAGTCCTTCTTCTTTGGTTTACTGACATCCTTCTTACCACTGAACAAGACAGGGAATTTGGATTCTTGATCTAGGTTGATGATTTCAAGATTCTGGATACTGATGACGTTTCTGTCTGAGCGATCTGTACGTTCAATTCTCTTGAAGAATGGATTTTCCAAGATGACATCCAAAAATGACGTTCTGTGTTCATCAAGCATGTGAAGTTTGATGCCATCAGCTCTGATGACCCACTCTTGATAATCATTTGACTGCTCAGCAGATCCATCAGTATTACCGACCAATGAAACATGCATCAGTGTGTGTAGTTCTCTGGCAGCTTCGTATCTGGCATTAACAACGATATACAGGTCATCTCTCTCCAATTCATTCATGATGGCTCTTCTAGCAGAAAGATTGCTCAAGATATAATCAGCATTTTTCAAAGCTTCTTGCAATTGGTAAATTCTTGATCTTACCGCTCCAAGTTCATTTAGGTCCAATCTCAACAGCATCTTTGACTCACGTTCCTTGGTACGAACCGCTCTTGGTTCGTTGTACATCAACAATTTTGTGATAATGTTAAACAAACTGTAGTACTGTTTAGCATCACAAGTAAAGATAGCTTGGGAGAAGTCACATGAGACTTTACTAATGTCATCAATGTCACTTAGGTAAGAAGAAGCAATCACCTTGTCATAACGGACGTTGAAGGAGGTCTTATTCATCAAGACATGATCTGCAATTAAAGAACTATCATAGCCCAGCTCAATACCCAACCATGGTGGCCAGTTCGTTGTTGAACCATAGGATGACGAATTGAAGTATTGTTTACCAGTATCCATGAGTTCATGTTGACTGAACATGAAGATACTTGAATCTGTCAGGACAACACCGTATCTTTGTTCAAAGATGTTCTCATTGTAATCATCATCAGTTTCATTCGCATCGAAGGCAATGACTTCCATTTGGATCATTGGGGCAACAATTAGAACACAAGAATCTTCATCAAATTCACTTTGTAATTGTATTTGGGGTGAAATGAGTCTAACCAGGTGATCATCATGAGCTTTGCAGTAGAATCTAGCAGTAATTTCCCTTAGCTCCTCTTTAAAGTTCTCCAAACGTTCAGAAGCACGAAATTCACCACTAGTGGCGAAATCTTGATCTTCAGGTCTCGAGATACCTGTTTCCATGGTAGCATATCTTGTGACAGGCTGTGAGTAATCACCGTTAAGAGCTGAGCGGCGTTGAGAAGCAAGTACGTCATCCAATTGAGCCAATGATTTGTAGTGCAGGTATTTGGCAATGGAACTGTTCATTTCAAACATGTAGACGCTTTTGTAGACAATGTCTCTAGTGGTGTTATTCCATTTCAGTAACATATTATGAACAGTGTATTTGTTCATGAACGAATCATCAGATGAGCAATCAGGAAACAAGCCTGGCGATTCAGCCTCAGCAGCAGTATCACATGCGTTGATATTGGCTTCCTCAAGGGCAGCAGCCAATAGATCATTAACACGTCTAATGGAATGTCTCAACTGATCATTGTCAACCTTCAATTGACTGACCTTCTTTTTAACTTCTGGTGCCAACGTTTGAGCAGCTGATAGTTTCTCAATCTGAGCAACATTCAGAGCCAGTTTGTAATCTAGCTCTTCAATTCTGTCTTTTAGAGCACTAGATTGGGTATCGTCAGCACTCATTCCTAAGGAACAGTTATGAAAGCTTTCTTTGCCAAATGGCTCGACCTTTTCATTTGAGTCAAAGTCTACCTGATATTTATCACCGTAGTCATTGTGTTTGTCGTAGATGAACCTTGGAGTGAAAAGCAACGGACTAGCAAAAATGGAACCTTTGTAGTTGGTTAAGAAAGGCTCAGCGATTTCAGCAAAATCGGCGATATCCAACCACGACAAGTCATCATCAAAGGTATCAAGGCTGAATTTACCATCATGAGTTGGTAATTCGTTTGGACTGTCACCAATAAGTTCAAAGAGACCCTTCAGAGTTCTCATATCAAGGTTCTCCACATCAACTTTACCAACGTTGAATTTCATCTTCATAATCTTCTTTGTGACACCCAATTTTGCATTATGATCAACCATAACTTCTTTTCTTTGGTGAAGATCAAGAACAAATTTGGATGCACGACCTTTAAGCCCAATGCATTCAACAGATTCAGAACTCTTAGTGATAGCTTCAGAGTCATGGTTGACGTGTGAAATGAAGAATGGATCAAAGAAGAACTGATACTTGATGGTGTATAAGTGACGAGAGAATTTCTTGGTGGCCTTGGCGGGACCGAACAGAGGACCATGACGAATTGCTAACGTGTTCGAGAACATTCTCCACCATTGGAAGAAGTGTGTGAATGCACGAGGTGATAACTGAACAGTGTTATAAGCCTTGTTTCCAGTTGAAATCAATGTGAAACCCATGTGAATGTAATCACTTCTGAAACCGGCATAGGAGTCGTGACTGGCTCCATCTTCAATGTATTTTGGATTCTTCAAAAGAACACGATAGTGTGGTGAAAATTGATTACTTCTTTCAACTGTGCCATTGATTTTTCTTTCAAAAGCAAGAGCCATATCAAATTGTACACCACCAGACAATGTAATTACTGATTTTTCTATAAAGACGCTCTTCAAGATATCCGACTTCTTGATATCGACAACATCGTGTTTCACAAGGAAGTAACCAAAGGCGCTCATTTGATAATTGGTATCTGGGTCTGCCAACAAGACGGACTCACGACTGTGTCTGGACCAAACAAGCAATGGTTCAGCAATCAGATTAGGAACAGCAAATTTGACTTGATCAGCTTTAGCACTCATGAACCGACTTGGATCATCATTTGCATTGATAGCTAGGCTGACATTGTCTTGGAACCCTAACAAGAAACCAGATTCAGCACCAAGGACGGCATATGGATTCTTCGAACCCTTGAACTGAATGTGTAGTTCACCACCATAGTTCCAACGAAATTTCATACGAGCGTGGAACAAACATCTCAGTTTGTCCCAGAAGCCAACCTTTTCAGAAATGTCAACCGGTGGCTTGGTGAAATTGTCCAAGTTCAGCATGATTTGTTGAATACATGGCTGGTAGGAAGTACCCCAAGTAACTTTAGTGCTCAACTCTGAGTTTAATTCCCACTCCAAATCAGTGTACACCTTGATTGGAGTCAACGTCTTTGGAACCTCCAGGGAGTAATGCTTGTCATGTTCTTCTTCATGGCAACCAGGAACTAATGGGACATAAACCTCTCTAACCTCAGCATGAGATTGGATCATCTGTTCAGCGATAACCAGATCACCAAAGGCCCTAACACCAGGCAACTTAGCAGGCTGATTCCTCGTAGTTGGCGGCATAAAGATGAATGGCAATGGATAGTCTCTCAGGTGACATCTCAGTTCGGACAGCTTCAAGTCAAGATGAACAGGAATAATAAGGGAATACTCAGTATCAAGAGGCATGCCTTTACCAACGTCATATATAAACTGAGGAACGTTAGCCAAACCACATGCAGGTTCACCAACACTCAGATCAACACATTCTAAAATGAGATTGAACAATGATGGTTGATTGGTAAATTCCAAAACCTTACGGTTGAACTCCTCTGGGAATCGAGATGGATCCAAAGAACCCCACAAGAAATTGACATTTGATTGAAATTCACTCTCCAGTTTCTTTCTGTAGTTCTTGACCCTAGAGATCCAGGAAGTGGAGAAGTTCTCTTTCAGCCTGTAGACTCTGTTTTCAGCCCGCTCTTTGGCAAGAAGTACATCTGCGAATGCAGCTCTAGCTTCATTGGACTTACCATGTTCATTGTTGATTTCAAAATCCATGACTGATTGAGAATGACGAAGTGGTCTCGGGACTCTGTCTTTCAGATTTGAGATTTTTGATGGAATAAATGAGCCAAAAGTCTTCGTATGTTCGTTAGGAAGAAAGGCTTTGTCAAATGTTGAAGGCTTTGAAATTCTGGCACGGTGCTCTGACAATTCTTTGGCGATTTTTTCCTCCAAGATGTTCATCTTCTCAACACGCATCTTCTGTTCCATCAGCCCAACTTGAAAGATCATGTTCAATTCAGATTCAAAGGGGTCATCCTCCATGCTGAAGATGATTCTCTTGGTTTTCAGGTTCATGCTTGGAATCTTAGGTTTTTTTCCAACCTTTGGATAGATAGCCATTATATTGGAGTTGTGTTTCAATGAATAATGTAACTGTTTCCAGGTCTTGAATGTAACAGAAAGGTTTTCAAATACTTTGTAGATAACAAATTGGTTCGGGATGGTTAAATGGAGACACTCATTACTGAAATCAAACCAGCTAGCATCTTCGTGATTGATGATAGTCTCAATGTTGATGGTAGTGGAGTCATCAACAGAGGAAATTATTCTTGACCAATAACCAGGAGATGTTGGCGATTCAGCACACAATCTTAGGTAGTGGGAGTTCAACAAGATTGGACTACCATAGATACCCATGATACTGACTCTGGTCAATTCGAGTCTGATTTTTAGTTTATCTGGGAAGACAAGAATTAAATCAGCAAAATCAAGCTCAAAATTGATATCCACAGCCTTAAAAAGCTTGGACCCAAAGCTCTCAGTAGAAACACTGGAATGGTTCTTCTTTCTAGGCCCAGAGGCTTGGACTTCAGCAGAAGGTGATTTCAACAAGAATTCAAACACCGTGTTTCTGATGACATGCAATGACGAGATTATAATAAAGTGGGCCATGACAGAATAGAACATGTCAACTTTGGATATGTTGATATTTATCAACAGTTTTTCATAAGGCTCATAACATGGCATCAGAGAACCATTGTATTGAGGAATCTTCAAGAAAACTTTTTCTTTCAACACATTTTTGTTGGAACTTCTTTCAGACAATATCTTACCAACAAGCTTCTCAAAAGCAAACCTAACTCCCCACTTGGTGGAGTCAGTTAGAAGATCTGAAGAAACATCACCCAACCCTTTGTCATCATCCTCTAGAGATGAGGTTCCACTACTTTGTTCGTCATCATTGGCAGGCGTACCAGAGAGAAAAGACAACATCATGCTGCTGAATTCAAACTTGATCTTTCTCAATTCACCATTGACCAAATCATTCTGAGTTATAGGATCAGCATTCTTCATCAGCTCTTTGGAGATTAACAACGATCTTGAGCCCAGCAGCACCGTGGAACTATGTAAGCTAACCTTCACAGATTCAAGCCACGTTGGTATCAAGTCACTAATAGTTTGGACAGCAGAGCGTTCATCATTGAATGTACCATCAGGTTCAGCAGAGACTGATTCTTGAGTTACAGTCGTTGGAAGTTCAGAAGAACAGTTCATCCGTAAGTAATCTTGATAGGCTTTGAAAAGTGGTCTAAGTTTGTCATCAACTTCCCTGAAAATGTGGTTCAACCCACGAAGAGAATGAATCTCTGACAAGTCAATGGATGGATTGTATAGATCCAAAGTAGCACCCACAGAAGGATCTGGTAAGATGTTAAACTTATGTCTGATTGCAATATCTTCAACACTAAAGATACTCGAATCGAACCCAGTATGATTGTTCTTGTACTGGCATCTTAAGTTACGAAGGTCCAGTTTCTCATCCGAAATATACTGGAAAGCATCACCATTGGTTTTTCTTTCAGTTTTCAACTCAAGAGCAAAAATTGACAAGTTCAGAACCAAGATTCTGTAGTATTCATCCATGAATTCACTCTTCACCATGACGGTGGGATTTTCGACCGTTAACTTGATATCAAGCAAGGGCCAGTACAGAAAGTTTCGTTTCAAGATTTTCCACTTATCAGCAAATGACTTACCACTAGGGGAGGGCTCAGTGCTATCCATGTGCATAGCTCTAATCTTATGTAAGTATCTTCTGAGATCCAAAGCACCAACAGTAGCAGTGTTGATATCATCAGTAGAAAAGTCGAGGACAGGCTCAGAGACATGACCGAAAATGGTCAGCTTGGCTGTGCTCGCTTCATGAGCTTTAATAGCTTCAATAGTCTGGAAAGCCAAGTTAGAAGTACCTGTGAAGTTCAGCACCGGAAGAGCCATGACCGGTTTCCAGGTTTCGTTCTGTGTGTTGTGCATCTTAACGGAAATGCCTGTGAAGTTGCAGATGATATGATATGGCTTGTCATGATAATCATAGTTAAGACCATAACCTGGTGAATCAAAGTACATCCTTTGCATGTTGTAAACAAACGAGTTGATCCTGAAGTCAAATAACACCAATGGCTTGTACTTGTGACATCTAAGGATACCCGAGCCGGCTAGTGGTATCTGTGTGATACTCAAACCAGCTAGAGATATGTTAATCTCCTCAATATATTTCACAATGACGCAAAGAACACATAACTTGTTGTACATTTTAGTCAAATAGTACAAGTCATCTTTTACGACATCGGAGGAGCGTGCCTCAGCTTGTGTATGTGAGGAGTCTCTTAGTTTGCTAGCAGTTTTGATCAATGACATAACTGGCAACGATAAGTCCTTAACATCAAAGTTGACCTTAATTTTGGATACCAGACCCGTGCTCAAATTGACCTCACCTCTAATGTCCAAAGCAATGGTGTCAATTATCTCAATATTGTCAACGCTCTGTTGGAAAAATCTAGATGACACTTTAAAGCCGAAATTTCCAGCTTCATGTTTATGCATTGAGATCTTTGAAAGAAAGATCTCAGAGTTGAAATTAATCCCTGTGCCTTTCCATTTGATGTTAAGGTCAAACACTTTCAAGCCAACAAATCTAAAGTATAGCAAGTAATATTTGATAATCGAGCGGAAGATGAAGTTGTTTGGGAAGATTCCTGTCATTTTGTCTTCTTGAAAGGATGATAGCTTCTCTTCAAGTTCCTCTTTGGACTCTGGACCTTTTGTCGCCTTAGGTTTGGTAGGAGTGGTAACTGCTTTTAAATCGATCTCAGCGCCATCCAGCACCAACACTACCTTCGTCCATTGAGCAACAGAAAGCTCCAAGCGCGCCGACCGTATCTTGACCTTGACCTTCTTATTGGAGTATTGAATGTTGCATATCTTGAGGAGGAATGGGTTGATGAAGCCAATTGAGAGCCCAATCACGTACGTCAGGAAGAGGTAGAGGAACACGAGGGTACCTAGCCACCACAGAATTATGTTCTGGGCCTTCTGATTCTGGAACAGCAGTCCGATGGGCTGCATGAGCTTTGTGAAGTGATCCATGCTATGGCTTATAGCGGGTAATTAAAGTAGCCAAAAGTCGCCACAGACAAGCTAAGGCGAAGCAGAAAGGGGGCACCAAGCACAGCAACAGGGAGCAGTCGGTAACTGGGGTCTTCTCTGGGAAATTTGTGTGGTTCCTAGTGGCAAATAGGCAGTTTTGTCCTTGTAGAACTTGTCACAACAAATGATAAGCTTGTTCCCTCCCGTTCTCGTTAACCTTGCCTTTCTGGTTGGGCCACATAATCAATGCTTACATAATATCACCCGATGAACAAGAAAATTTGGAAAATTATTCACACAGTTGAGTTGTTTGCAGTCAATAAAGGACTTTCCACTACATTGCTCTTTCACACCGTTTTTAGTCGCTGAATAGATTAGAAGCATCTTAAATACCCTAGGGAGTATACCTGAGAGAGAGAAGCAACAACAAAAAATCATTCAAAATGGGTATGTTTCCGACTTTGACGACCTTAGAATGGACATTACCACACATCATGGGTATTGTCCAAGAAATACCTCTGATCTGAAGGAATGAGGAAAGATCTCTATCTATTAGCTAATAAAGTGTACATTTTACTAACCGCTTTACCCCTATAGCTCCAAAAAAGGCAGTCAAAATGGACTTGAACACCTTCTTGCAAGATGATTCATATGGTGGTGGTTCATGGGCCGATGATGACATTGATTTAAACACCGTTGGTATTCCAACAAAGACCACTGCAGGTGGTGGTCAAGGTTTCTCCGGTGGTGCCAACCCACTAGACCCAGCCTTTGGTGGGTTTGATTCAGCCCCACGTCGTGACCGTGAAGAATACCCTATCCCTGATGCACCACCATACCGTGCTAGAATCAACAATTTACCATGGGACACCACTGAAGAAGCCATTGGTGAATGGTTTGAAGATTACCTGCAAACTCCTGGTGCTGTTACCAGAGTTTCTGCCCCAAAGGACTTTGTTGATCCAACTAGGTTAAAAGGTTTCGGTTTCATCACTTTTGACACCAGAGAACAATTGGAAAAATCGTTATCATTGAACGCTACAGAATTAGAAGGTCGTCGTGTTTTCGTTGCTGTTGCTGCTCCAGAAAAAAGCTCCGGCTTTGGTGGTAGAAGAGATGGTGAAGATGTCGATTTGGACTGGGGATCAGCTAGAGGCTCAGGTCTTCCATCTAGAGGTGACAGAGGTGACAGAGGTGACAGACCCCCAAGAAGAGAAGAACCAGATTTAGATTGGGGTATGGCTCGTGGCTCCGGTTACAGAGAACCAAAGCCAAAGAGAGAAGAACCAAACTTGGACTGGACTTCTGCTCGTGGTTCAGGTGTACCATCTAGAGAACCAAGAGAGCAAAGAGAACCAAGAGGCGAAAGAAGTGAGAGACCAAAAAGAGAAGAACCAGATTTAGATTGGGGTTCTGCTCGTGGTTCAGCTTTCCAACCAAGACCAGACCGTAAACCAAAGAGAGAAGAAAAAGAATTCGACTGGTCTTCAGCAAGAGGTTCCGGTTTACCATCAGGTAGATCCTTCACCAGCACCAAAAAAGTGACAGAGGCTGACACTGTCGACTCTTGGAGCCGTGGTGAACAATTACCACCACGTTCGACTTCTAACAGAGCTAAGAAACAAGAGTCACAGCCAACTGCCAAACCAGCTGTTGTCAAATCTTCATTCGCTGTTTTAGCTGGTGATGATGATGATGATGATGATGAAAGTGAGGAAGAGGAAAAACAGCAAGACGAATCAACTGGTTTGGAAGAAGAAGCCACTGCTGATTTATCAGTTAGAGATTAAAATGGATGGGGAGAGACTGTTTGGTGAGGCGATAGATGGATCAATACGCTTGATTAGGGAAATTTGGATTGGGGTTATGTACTATGGTTTTCGTGATTAGTACTAACTGCATTTCCATTCTTATTAGTAAGTAAATTTTAATGTAAAATAGATGTTTTGTAATTTGATTGATCGGTTGAAGTCATGTAGTTGGACTATTAGTGTTATCATTATCACACATAAAATCGCCATTTGACGATTTGTCTGATATATTATGTCTCAGTATTGACATCAGTGCTCAGAACCATTTTGAGCCCTTCAAGTGCACGGCAGTAAATAAACCATAACTCTCATAAAATCGTACTACAAACAAATGCAAATCAACATCTTACGTCAGATATATTTATGGTAAAACTTCGTAAAAACACATTCACCTATATTTTAGCAACGTGTAGAAGGAGACACCCGAGAACGATCAACATTTAAGCCTGTATCTAGTACAGGATATCAAACATATTATTAACACAAACAACTAAAAAACCTCACCAAAACCAAAACCAAAAACTTTTAGACAATAGCTTCAACTCTAGCTCTATCCCTTTCTCTTTGTTCACCAGAAACCGGTTCCAATTCTGTAGGTTCAGTGGCAGGGGCCTGTTCAGCATTTGTTACCCCAATATCCTGGTTCTGATTCTGATTCTGAGAAGCCTCTCCACGTCTCGTACCTTCAGCGACAATGGCACTATTGATCAGGTCTTGTCTTGAGATACCCATGATGAACCAAAAGATTCTCCATTTAAGCGTCAGGTACCTTTTCATCTTTTCCTTTGCAATCTCTTCAATACCTGGATTTCTTACCAAGATCTCTTCCACCCGTTCGGATAAAGTGGCGTATTGAAATTCGGAGAGGTTGTTGACAGAGTTGTCGCCATCTTCGTTGAGGTCCTCCTCGGCGTTGATTTCAGCATTGTTGTCGCTGTTATTGTTCTTTAGGTAATAATCACGCTTACACATTGGACAACAGGCTTTCCTTTTGATCAGCCAAGGGTCTAGACATTCTTGATGGAAGACATGGCCACAAATCAAACCACGGACTTGGTCTTCATCTTCAAAGGTGTCGATACAGATGGCACAGGAGCCAGAGTCATAATGAAGTTCAGCACCAAGGTCATAATGATCGGTTGGGGTAGAGATGGCAACCTCTGGAGCAGCTTGCATGGCACTGGAAGAGGTACCAACAGTCTCTTGGTGTGTGACTTCGGCATTCTTAGTATCAGCTGTTTCATCAGCGATGTCTTTGCTTTCTTGGGAAGGTTTATCATTAACATTATCAGTTGAAGTAGTAGTGGTGGTAGTAGTTGCAGTAGAAGTAGGTGCATTATTAACAAGTTCATGTTCATTTTGTTCTTCAATAACATCATCATTCTCCTCTTTCAACTGCTCGTGGATGTCTCTGTTGTCAGCATCTCTTTCAGCGCCACCATCGAGCCAATCACGGTATGTTCTGATGGGGAATAAATGGTCCACCTCTTGCTCCGTGAGTCTTCTTCTCTTCATGTAGCGTCTTCTCCGTCTGCGCCTAATTCTGTCGGAGTCGTTATGGTACGCGGTATAGGACTGCATCGCAAAGTCTCCGCTTACAAGTACGAGTCCATTACCGTTCGTGCTAGCGATTCTCGCCGTGGCATAGATTCCAAGCTTTGTTCTTACATAGTACCGCATGGAGAAAAAGATGAAGATGAGGGCGATGATGACACCGATTGCCACGGCGATGAAGAAAAGGATGGATGAGGGCTGCGTAGTGCCGGAGCTCTGGTTATTGGTGGACGACATCGAAGACGGTTTCTCGTGGATTTCTCCTTGTGGTGGTTGGGAGTTGTCAGTGTAAATTAGTTTACTGAAGATTTGATCAAAATCCGCTTTTTTTTTGTCAATTTACTTTACGCCTCTGCCATCTGCCCATAATTTCCTGATCCCGCCTGCGCCCATAATTTCAAAATCCTGCTAGTAAAAAGGGTGAAATTTAAGTTTTGCCCTTCAGATAAGAAAATTAAACTTAAACAAAGAAAACTATGGAAACACCGCCTTCCCTCCGTCCTCCGCCCTTTGCCCTCCGCCACTTTGCAGGAGGAACTGTAATTGTAATCTTGTCCATAAATTTCCTTAGTTATTGTCAGCTCTTTCTTCCTCCGTTGCCTCCGCCAGTAACTCTGTAACTCTGCGTAGATTTAACTCACATTTCTCCGCCACGGCAAAAAGACACAATTTTGACACAATTTTCAAGTCAAAGACAAATTCAAATCGCATCTCCCGAACGCCACTGATTCCCTCCTTCCATAAATAAACCGCTGAAAATGGTAGCAGAAGCAGAAGAAGCAGTTGAGCAAGATCAAGCACACAAGGTACAGCTCTACGTCTATGACATCTCACACGGCCTTGCTAGAGTTTACTCACGCGCGCTCGTTGGCATCGATTTGGATGCCATTTACCACACGAGTATAGTGGCGTATGACCTTGAGTATTATTTCGATAGAGAGGGTCCAACTAAAGAACAACGCGGTGAGACAAGGTTTGGGATACCCCAGGAGGTGATCGAGCTTGTAGAGACTTATATCCCACAGGAAGTCTTTGAAGATTATCTCCAGGAATTACAGAGTGAGAGGTTTAAGTTCGGGTCCTATGATTTGTTCCATAACAACTGCAACCATTTCTCACACGAAGCTATTCAATTCTTGAACGGTGGCGCCTTAGAAGATAGAATCCGTAATCTGCCTGACCAGGTTTTGAACAGTCCTAATGGCCAGATGATACAACAGTTGTTCTCAGGTACAATGTTTTGAAATGAAGGAATAAATTATACATTCTTCTTTTTTTCATTATAGCATTAAGTTGTTCATATTAAACATATAATACACAACATGATTCTTCCTATGAGATATGTCTTGTTATAAAATCTAGCAAAGTTAAAACTTTAGTTGTTCTCTTGAACATTTTTGGCTTTTTCAAAAAGCACAAGACCTAGAATAGTCTCCGGCAACAATCTCTCTTCTATGCAGCTTTTACACGATCCTCTTCTTCAACGTCGCCATTCACACTCTTGGTTGGCTCCACTGAACTCTCGGGTTTGATATCATGATGTGAATCTAAGACTGATGAATTCGGAGTGTCACATAATGAGTCCTTCTCTTTCTTCAATTGGACGATTGGTTCTTCCCATTCCAGCAACAGTTTAACCGACTGGCTCTTGAAATTGTAGTGCTCACTAGGCTCCTTTTCAAGTTTTGTGATGGCTTTCAGAACTTTATGTAGTTTGGAATGTTTCAAGAATTCAGCATCCACATGAGGCGAATAATCTTCTAAATCGGTGAATGCCTTATGAACTGCATCTAATTCTTCTTCTGTAGGATCGTTCCTTCTTTGTACTAGACCCTTCTGGATCACTGAACGGAACTTGTGACCTCTGATTCTTTTCTCTTCCGGGGTTTCATCGGCAGGTGGCGTTGGTGCCTTGACTCTTGCCTTCTTCACTATTTGGCCTTTGCCTTTTGGTGCTGCTCTCTTGGAAACTCCATTCTTGCCTGAAAGGACAGTTTTCTTTGTATAGAAGCACTCTTCATCATATTCATACTCCTGATCAGGTTTTAACGCACCATGCACATTTCTTAAGAAATCCTCTAGACCTCCGTAGTTGGCAGCCTCTTCATACGCAATAATCAAATCCTCTTCAAAACGACTCGTATCCACATTGCCTGGGTTATTCAAGGGTGTCAAGGTCTTTTCAACGTTCCAATAATAACTGTTGTCATTGAAGAATGCAACGCAGTATGAATTCTCTTTCTTCTTCTTATACACGTTGGCGGGAACGTACCTGAGAGGAACAACAATAGCGGGCCAAGGTTGATAGCTTCCTATCTTGGCTAGGACCATGTCACCTGCTTTGAACTTAGGTGTCGACATTTCTTTGGGTGACGTGTGTTTGTTGATTGATGACTGTGTATGTTTGTTGATGGAGAGGGGGAACCACAAGAATTCAGTGGCGCAAAAAAGAGTGTTCTTTTTCACAAGTTAAGTGCGAATGATGGGATATGGATTGAGTCTTAGTTGACGCGTCTTTTGTTGTTTGAATCGCCACTTTCAACAAGGTGAATTTCCTTAAAATAGCAGCAATCTGGGAAAACTTGACAAAGGGTTCTTTCAAATCAACGTAAGCACAGCTCAGTAGTAGTGAGAAATTGGACTGTATATTTCAGATAGGAGGAGTTGGTTTAGGCAAATGACTGTGGTAGCCTGGAATTGAGGACCGATTGGGGCTGTTTTGCCAGTGATTATATGACTGTTTTGCTTGTAGTTTACCCAACTTTTTTTGAGCTTTTTTTACTCCGTTTAACTTCCCATGGTTCGAAGCAAATCATCGATCGATTTCGCGGCAGTCTCCTGCCATTTTCACAGGTTTCCGGCAGGGCCAGCATCGATGCGCGAAATTTGTTAATAAAGGTCTGAACTGTGAAGAAGAGACTGGGCTTATATTGGAGTGCTTATATATATAAAACGGGGGTCGGTAAACTTCATAATAGGGATGACAACGAGAAGACGAAGCAGTTCTAGTGACGAAATTACATCTTCCAAAAGACAGCAGATTTCCCAGAATTCAAAAGAGCCAAATCTACTCGAAAACGCATACTTAGACACAGTTGATAGAAAAAGACTAGATTTTGATTTTGAGAAGGTTTGCAGCGTCACACTATCCAATGTTAACGTCTATGGCTGTCTAATATGTGGTAAATACTTCCAAGGCCGTGGGAAGATCTCTCCGGCGTTTTTGCATTCAATTGACGAGGATCATCATGTCTTTATAAACTTCAACAATTACAAGGCATATTCACTGCCTGAGAACACACTGATAGAATCCAACACGCTGAATGACATCAAATATGCTATTTATCCAAAGTATAAAATAAGTGATGTGAAGAAATTGGAGAGTATGACATCGGTTGATCTGAATGGTGTTGAGTACAAGCCGGGTTTCATTGGGTTGAACAACATTAAGGAGAACGACTATCAAAATGTGATACTGCAGATATTATCTCACACAAAGATCATCAGGGATGCCCTATTGCTAGAGGCGGATCAGGAGTCACTAAATAAGAATGAAATCAACAAGAGATTAGCCACTTTTGTCAAAAAATTATGGTCACCAATGCTATTCAAGAATCACATTTCACCTCATGAAATCTTGCAATTGATCGGCGTTCTTTCCAATAAAAAATTCACTCTGAATGAACAGAAGAACCCAAAGGATTTTCTCGTTTGGCTACTGAATACTCTTCACAAGTCATTTGGTGTCAAAGATTCAAAGTCCACGATCATTAGCAAAAGTTTCCAGGGCAAGTTGAAGATCCAATCACAGGAATTCAGCACCGTGGAAGGTGAAAATCAACAGGTCAATTTCAAAGAGATTCAAGAACACAAAGAAATCTCTACAAAGTTTTGGATGCTAACATTGGATCTACCGCCAATGTCATTCTTCAAAAGCGGAGCGAGTGCCCAAGCTATCCCACAAATGAAGTTAACTAAACTACTAGAGAAATATAATGGCTTGAAAGAACACACTTTACCTGGTGAGATCAGAAGATATAGCATTGAGAAGTTCCCTCCCTACCTCTTATTTCATTTCAACAGATTTAAAGACCAGAACCTAGATATCACATTAGACAATAAGAGCAGAAATCAAACAATCGTGGAGTTTCCCTTTGAGATAGAGTTCCGAGAAGGCCAGGTGAAATACAGACTGATATCAAATGTTGTTCATGAAGTGTCCAGACAATCCCAGAGCCTCCAGGATGATGATAAGTCTAGCTGGAAGGTTCAATTAAGAAGAAATGAAGATTGGTTAGAAATCGAGAACTTATCAGTGAGGGAGAAAGAAAAGGAATTTTTGTTCCTTAGTGAATCATTCATACAAGTTTGGGAACGAATCAAATAGTGCACCTCTACATATCTCAAGATTACCATGCCATGAAAAACACACCATTATGAGTTAATTGTAGTATAGAACACACAAAAGACCTTATTTTATACCAATTGAATCAACAGCACCAGTTAGGACACTGACGACATTTTTTTCTATTAAGCCCTCAGCAGTTTCCAGCAAGTGTTTCTTTGGATCTTGTTTACCGACATATCTAGTCTTCAATTGATCTTCACTCAGCTCTTTCTCCTCTTCAACTCTCTTGACGTATTGTTCAGCAATTTTAACCATCTTGGCCGCAGCTTCTGAGTTTGCATGCTCTTTATGTTCATAGTTGTTCAGTGCTAGACCTGATTGCCATTCTTTCTTGTGTAGATTCAACAACATGTTTGTTTCTAATGGCGTCTTTCTGTAGTCAATGTTTAAAGAATAGTAATGGCGGTTCAAACCGTGGATCAAAGCAGAGATGGAAGGTTTGTTCAAATGACCAACGTTAGAAGTAGTCTGTCTTGGTTCAGAGCCCATCATCAAAGTGTTTGAATTGATCAGTCTAAAGGCATCAATGACAACTTTACCCTTGACGGATTGTATAGGATCAACAACGACAGCAACGGCTCTTTGGTTCAATTGTTCAAATGATTGCTGGGTATTGATATCCACAGAAGACAACCAACAGCCGAAGCCAGGATGTGAATGGTACCAACCAACAACCATTTGATCTCTACCTGTTTGTCTTAACATATCCATCATTCTAGTTTGGAAAACATCATCAACGGCCTCAACCGAAACACCAGTACCGGACTGAGGCATGGCAAAGACGTCAATGACATGCACGGTGTACTCGTCCACAAACTCACCAAGCATCAAACCCATAACTTCCATAGGAACACCAGCTCTACCGTGTTTCAACATCTTTAATAGGGCCAATGATGAAATGTACACAGTCTCTTTGTTATCAATCACTGGGGCGTCTGTAGCAGGGGCACCACCTAGACCGTGGCTTTGCCCTAGCAGTCTTTGTAGTCTTTGCATTTTTTGGAAAAGGAAGTGGTAATTGCTCCAGGAGAAAAGGGAAATCAATTGAAACGATGGCTATTAACTACATCTTTAGTGGCAACTTCATTCTGACTTTTCGAGATTTGCTGACTTTGAAAGGCGATGATTATATAAGCGAAAATGAGATTACATAAGTTCTTGGTAATCAGCCTTGTTTAATAAAGTTTCCGCGAACTCGTACTATGAATCCTGAGCCATTTCTGGGGCGAATAACCGAATCGGGGGGTGAGGGCCGAAAAAGGGTATTGTTAAAACCGGAGATCCTTGACCTAAAGGTCTGGAGGAGAATACACTTTTCAGGCCAACAAGGTACTTTCAAGATGATTAATATCATTAAGTTCGTAAACAAGACCCGAAAGTGTATCGCATACCAAGACTGTGTCTGGAAATGCTGGGAATGGGGTTCCCAGCGAACGTAGAGTAATGCCTCTTGGTTAAACATGGAGAGCTTAGCTTTTGACCCCGACAAATTAGCATCTCCTGTCTAGCGATATATACTAGGCAGCTCTCAGCTCCCGGCAAGTACTTATATAATTAGGCTCGAATGCGTCAAAACTCCGCCATAGAAGCCCTAGTTCGTCATATCTTCTCGAGTTACAGTGAAAATTCATTGATGTTGGTGCCTTTTATTGGATTGCTCAACCCAATCACGAACAAAGAATTTGTGAAAAGTATCAACAAGGTTAGAGCATAGAAGCACCAAGCCGCACAAACCACTATAAGACACTTGCAAGCGGGCATGAATACATCATATCAGTAAGAAAGTGACATGATCGGCGATATAGTTCCTGTTACACAACTCCTCGGCTCAAACTAGCAGTTAACCGAGCTTGAATAACACACCAAAACGGTGTTTATCACCTTTTAGGCACCCCAGGCTCCAAAAGCTGTTAACAAGATGCCTAGTTAGCTCCTACTTAGGTCTGATAACCATGGGCAGATCATGTAGTGGCGATTGTCTTCAGTTCGTCTGGAACGAGTTTTCTGACAGAGCAAGAGAACGTTTATCCAGTCTTAAATCTGGTTCTCTCTTCTAGAAACAAAGCGAAGCAGTTAAATAGTCCAAAGATATGATTGGATGCACAGAATCAGCCAGAAAGGCTCTCGACTGTAGATTACTAAAGAGAGACAAAAGACAAAAGAAAATTGATACCCAATAAAGATGACTTTCTAGCGTACTCTGTTTGGCGTTAGGGTCTTATCGAAATGAAGCTAGTGGAGTCGAGAACATTTATGAGCTCAGAGATACATTACCTTCAGACGAGAGGAGATCGCTAGTCCCAACTTGCGACTTGAGCATAAAGTTGAGGGATTTAATGATGTTCATGAAAAAAACTCAAGAGCCATTGTAGCGTTGTGTCATTTCCAGATGGAAGCGCATCGAAAGTACACCGGATAGCAGGTGCGGTTTTTAGTGATTCTACGGATTGCTTATGGTTTTATTACTGGCACGGGTATGGGAGAGCTAAAACCGAAATCCTACTAAAAGTTTCTGTAGACACGGCCAGGGAGACGGAATTGGGGCCGTTTTGAGTACAGCTCGTAATTCAAGTGGCAATCCTTCTAGAATGCAAGTCTACAGCTCCCTCCCTGGCTTTTTGTTCAGCTCGTTCAGCTCTGTGCTGACAGCATGTGACAGGGTCTGGCGCCAGGCTCAAAGCAAAGTCTTAACTTGGCACTGAGCGTGGTCTGGATATATTTTGACTTTGAAAGTGGTGCTTATGCTTTTAGCTCTTTCACAAGTGAAGATTAAGCTTTGCGGAAATTTGTCACTACCATATACATCTGCATCATCGTGCATCGGCCCCAAATGACAAATGGAAAATATCATACAATGAACTTACAAATTATAAATACACAGTCAACCCCCTGGCCGATATCAGCCCTTGATGCTTCAGCTCTGTCATCGAAACAAACGGAATACACAATGCCAGATAAGCACGCAAAGAAAAGGGTGAGCAAGGCATGCGACTGTTGCCGAAAGTCCAAGACCAAATGTGATGGTATGAGACCTTGTAAACGTTGCTTAGAGGATAGCAAAATCTGCACCTATATGAACAAGAAAAAGCACCACCAGATGTATCCTGCCTCTTATGTTGATTTGCTAGAGACTAGAGTGTCTATTTTAGTACAGAGCTTGAATTGCTTATTGGTTAAGGCCAAAAATCCAGACCCTAAAGACCTGATGGACTTCTGTCATGACCCAGAATTATTAAACAAAGATGGCGACTTTGACATGAACAAGGTGATATTGAAGTTGGTTCCAAACGAGAAATTAGACAACTTGGCAGAATCCACTGAGGACTACTCCATTGAAGAAATCACTCGGGTCACTCAAGATGAAGAAAAACCAAGATCAACTTCTTCTAACAGCTCACCTTCCTCAACCACATCCGCAGGACACCACCACTACTCATTGGCCAGAGCCTCACACAGCTCAGAGAATCACATTCACAAGCACCAACATTCTAAGAGAAACTTGGTTCCCAGTATCAATACACTTAATTCTTCCTTCCAGGCCAAATTCAGCATAGCTTCCCCTACTGAAGCCAATTTTGATTGTTCATCACACCATTCTTTGGATATCACAAATTGCAGAACCTCACCCACCTCAGCGCCATTAGAATCATTGCTATATAACACTAAGGATGAATTCAGTGAAGTGAACTCTTTGACATCACCTGTCCCTTTACAAACTGATTCTAATTCTGTCTTCTCCAATGATACAATTCCCTCCGTTAGCAGCACAAACATTGAGGACTACTTGTTGAAGAGCCAGCTACAGCAGCCACTTCCACAACAGATGAATTTAAACTGTGAAACTATCAACTCGCTGCCTAAGCAGGAGCCCCAACCTTTCAGTTCATTTGATTCCTTTGATCTGAATTGGAATTCAGCTCTCGATGACGGTTTACAAATGACTTTTCCACGCTTTGACGGTATAGTGGAATAAGTACAAGCTTCGGAACACCCTTTGAGTGGCCTTTAATGATTGATGTATTGCTTCATTTACGACGTTTAATGATTAGTTCAGATGCTTAATCTAATTATAATATTCTTAACTTTGTTTTGGTTTTCTTAGATAATGGCGGCGTTCAACCAACACTAACAGTGCAATGCCTAATGCGGCGTGTGTGTGTGTGTTGTTGACTAGTTCCATCCATATGATACATGATTTAATGTTTTCTGTTAGGTCCTTATTATAGTTTTTCGAAATGATTTCTAGCTCTAAGTTGTATTTAGAGTTAAATCCTGCTAAACAGTATTTACCCCTATCAGTAGCATTGCGTTACAGTAAATCGTCCAGTTCTGAGATTCTGTAACCTCTATTACCACCGTAATTGTACGTCTCGGTCTGTGTAAGCTTGTTATTGCTTTGCAACTCCGGAACCACGAGCTGAGAGTCTTCAATGCTGTCATCAGAATCATCGCCCTTATAGACAGTAATCTTCTTCTTCGGTAGGTTGGAAACAGGTGTCATCATTGAGCTCTTATTGTTGATAATTGGAGTCTTCAAAGCCAGTTTTCTCCCACTGTTGATATTCAATGATTGTAATGCTTTACGCTTTGGGGTCTCCTGGGGTGTGTTTATCGATAGTAATGGTCTTTGGCTTCTGTTGATAGTTCTGTTAATTAGTGATGAATTCCCTGAAGGTGCTTGAACTGGTGTTTGTGCACTATTCACAGGGGCAGCGACTCCGATAACTTCACGCTGTGCCCTCGAAATCCTCAAGCCTCTGCTTCTTGAAGGTATCGTTGTGGTGGTAAAAATGTTGTTATGTTGCTGCAGTCGTGTTTGGTTGTCGGAAATGAACGGTTCATCCTGCCTGTTTGAGCTCGCAATCACAGACCTTCCTTCCGGAAACTTTATCTCTCGAATTGAGGCAGGAACCAGCGGCTTCTGAAGGTCCTTCAACAGCTGATCGTCTTTACTCCCAAAGTCCCATGTGACAAATGAACTGTCATCAAGTTCTGTGTCTTCTTCCCCTTCACCAGTACACTTTCCATCATTCTTTTCCAACTTCACCCTGATAGGTCTGATGACGTCTCTCGATTTGAAATCTCTTTTTTCCACAGGCACAGCTATTCTCTTCAGCGTTGAAATGGCCCTATTCAAGCTTGGTGAGAGCTGTGTAGGTTCTTGGGAAGTAATCGCCTCAGATCCACCACAAGTACTGATCGTTGCTTGGGTCAACACTTCGGATCTAGGGAGTACACCAGTGTCTGCCTCTATATGTTGTATGTCGTGGTTTATTTGATGAATATTCTGTACCTTGGGAGCATCGGATTGAGGTCGTTCTTTAGTGGATAGCGATTTCAAAGGGGTTGAGGCTCTTTCTGGCGCTTGGAAACCCTTAGGGGCTGGAGTTGAGACTATTTTGTGACTTGTAGGCTCTGGTGGTCCTTGAATCGTCGTTTTCGCCAAGTCTCGCAGGCTAATGGCGCTATTACGACTCTCGTTATGCGCTGGAGGAAGATTTAACCTTACCTGGTGTTTGGATGGTGTAGCCAATTTGCTTAGGCCAATACGTCTTCTCTTGATGGTGGGCACCATTAGCTGGGAGGCAGAAGAAGCAGCAGATCTGTGGATTGTGGTGGTTTTAACGGTTGATGGTGTTTGAACACTCCTGTTTGCTTCATTTGATTTGGTGAAGACCTTGGAAATATCTCTCACCGATTCAGAAGTGATGGAATCAATGGTGATTAACAGACCGCCCATTTTGACTTCTTCACCCCATGTGTCCTCCAGTAGCTTCTTCTCATTCTTTAAGAACTCCTGACCGACAATGACGTTATCCTCACTGAATATCTGTGCCTTGTTGTTGAATTTGTAAAATTTAAGCTTCCCATCACACCAACTTTTGAGCTTCTGGTGGACATTAGTGGTGTACATAATTTGGTATTCAGTCACATGTGACATTAACTCCTGCTGTGACATCTTTTAGTGTTCGAAGCAGTCCTTTGTGAGCCTTTTCTGGACGGTGTTTTCCCTTTCCGACCTTTGTTTGATGTCACTTTGCTCTGTTTTCCTGACGTTTTGATTTCATTTAGGCTAAATAACAGTTGCTTAAAGAACGGGTTCGCGGCGAGTTGAGAATTGTGTAAGCAAGAAAGAGGCGAATTGTTGCCAAATAAGAACTTAAAGGTCCATATACTCGACAATTTGCTGCTTTATAAACTCTGATAGACCTACTTCATATTCTCCCACTGCATTAAAGTGAATTGAGCAGTCCATAACTATCAAAATGAAGGGGCTATGCCTGCCACCTTTTGTGCTCGTAATATGGGTGCTTTCATTCTTTACTGTCTATGCTGCTCAACATGCCCCCGGTTACTGCTCAATCTATGGCACGTGTGGAAAGAAATCGCTATTTGGTAGCGATCTTCCCTGTGTTGCTGAAGATCAGCCCGCAGTGGCACCTTCTGAAACAGATCTGGCTGAAGTGATATCTATCTGTGGGGATGAATGGAATGAAACGTCTGCTTTGTGCTGCTCAACTGACCAAATCACTGCATTGAAAGAGAATTTGAAGAAAGCAGACTCTCTGATATCATCTTGTCCTGCATGTCAGAAGAACTTCAGAAATTTGTTCTGTCAATTCAGCTGTTCCCCCAATCAGTCCACTTTCCTTGACGTTACCAAATCCTCAACCTCCATTGATAAACATAAGAAGGTTGTTACAGAGATTGAATACTATATCGATGATGCGATGGCCGAAAAGCTCTATGACAGTTGTAAAAACATCAAATTTTCAGCAACCAATGGCTTTGCCATGGATTTGATTGGTGGTGGTGCTCAAAACTACAAAGACTTCCTGAAGTTCTTGGGTGATGAGAAGCCATTGCTTGGTGGATCGCCATTCCAGATTAACTTCAAGTACAAAGGAGATAAACAAGACAAGAAGGATCTTCAGTATTTGAACTCAACTTCTTACGGTTGCGATGATCCGGTATACAAATGTGCTTGTTCAGACTGTCCGGATATCTGTCCAACTTTGCAAAATATTTCTCGCAAGACTTGCAAAGTGGGCGTGTTACCTTGTTTTTCCTTTTCAATCATCATCATCTACTCAGCTATTCTGATAGGATCTGCTACCATTTACTTCCACAAAGAAAACTCTAAAAGAGTCCAATTACTAGAGGAGTCTCCATACTTGGGTGCAACTTCCTCATCCATCATAGACCTTCCTGACTCCATGAGAAATGAAGTCTATTCCTTGAACAACTTGCTAGAAAAATGGTTCAGTAAACTAGCATACAATTGTTCCAGCTATCCAGCCACTATTCTTACATTAACAATCATCATCACCGGTTTCTTATCCTCTGGTATCTACTTCTTTGGCGAGTTGGAAAGGGAACCAATCAACCTGTGGGTTAGCTCCGATGCAGAAGCTTACAAGGAGAAGGAGTTTTTTGATGCTAATTTCGGCCCCTTCTACAGAACTGAGCAAATTTACATCGTCTCAAAAGACAAATCGGCAGTTTTGACGGATGAAGTTGTCAAGTGGTGGTTCAAAACCGAAGCTGAAATCAAAAGTATCATCGTCGACGATATCACATTTGAAGATCTCTGCTTCAAGCCGACAGCTGACTCTACATGTGTAGTTGAGTCATTCACTCAATACTTTGATGGTCAGCTACCTTACGGCTGGAAGAAGAAGTTAGAAGATTGTACCGAGTCTCCTGTGACTTGCTTACCTTCTTTCCAACAGCCCTTGAAGAAGGAGTTGTTGTTTGGTGGATATAATGAGACTGAAGGAGTTTTGTCCTCAAGGGCCATAGTGGTCACTTTTCTGTTGAACAACTACGTTGAAGCTGATGATTTGGTTGATGTTACAAAGTGGGAAAATGCCTTGGAATCCTATTTATCAAAACTTGAGCCCCCAAAGGGGACAAGAATTAGTTTCAACACTGAGCCGTCTCTGGAGTCGGAGTTGAACAAGTCCACAAACACTGATGTCAAGATTGTTGTAATCTCATACTTGGTCATGTTCTTATATGCCTCCATTTCACTGGGTGGTAGTTTCAACGTTCTGAAGACAAGATTCTCATTGGGTTTATCTGGGATTGTCATTGTTTTGTTATCTGTAACTTCATCAGCTGGTTTCTTCTCTTTCCTTGGTGTCAAGTCGACACTGATCATCGCTGAAGTTATTCCATTCTTGATTCTAGCTGTTGGTGTTGACAACATCTTCCTCATTACCCATGAACTGAAAATTATCAATTATGCTTATCCCAATGAATCGATTTCTTTCAGGATTGCAAAGGCAGTGGGTAGAATGGGCCCATCGATTCTGTTATCATCGTCATCACAATTTTTCACTTTTGCCCTGGCCTCCAGTGTTTCCATGCCAGCTGTCAGAAACTTTGCGTTATATTCAGCCGGTGCTGTATTATTCAACATCATTCTTCAACTGACAGCTTTCATTTCCTTACTCGCTTTGGATCAGCAAAGAATCGATAGCTCAAGATTGGACTGTTTCCCTTGCATCAAGTTACAAAGTAATGTTAGATTGGATGAGGTCGGTGAATTATTTGAAAACGAGAATGAGAACCACTTCTTTGATAAAATTCTAAACGGTTATGCGCCAGTTATTTTGAAGTACAAGAAGCATGTCATTGCTGTTTTTGTTGCCTGGTTTGGTATCTCGTTAGCATTCTTACCTACCATCAAGTTCGGCTTGGATCAGAGAAATGCTATTCCTAGTGATTCATACTTGGTTGACTACTTTAGTGATGTTTATGACTACTTGAACGTTGGTCCCCCAATTTACTTCGGTATCAAGGACCTAGATGTCACGGTGAGAGAGAATCAACAGAGGCTATGTGGGAAGTTTACCACTTGTGACGAATTTTCATTGGTGAATATCTTGGAACAAGAACGTAAGAGATCCGAAATCTCTACTATTGCTGAACCAGTTGCTAGTTGGTTAGACGACTACTTGACCTTCCTAAACCCTGAACTTGATGATTGTTGTCGTCTGAGAAAAACTTCTGGGTCCGATGAGGTTTGTCCTCCACATGCTCCAGCTAGGCAGTGTCGCGCTTGTTTCGCAGACAAGACTTGGAAATTCACCATGGAAGGTTTCCCTGAAGGCGAAGAATTTATGAAGTATTTCAGCATTTGGATTGAAACTGGTAGTGAGCCATGCCCATTAGGTGGCAAGGCTCCATATACCTCATCAGTGAAGTTTGACAACGAAACCGTTTTGTCTTCTGTGTTCAGAACCAGTCACATGCCTTTAAGATCACAGCATGATTTCATTCAAGCCTATGAAGAATCACAGAGGGTTGTCAAAGAGTTGAAAAAGTCTCTGGATCACGATGGTATCTTCGCCTATTCTCCTTTCTACATCTTTTTTGTCCAATACAACACACTAGTGAAGTTGACCTTTACATTGGTCTCGATTGCTCTGGCAGTGATCTTATTCAATGCTTTGATTCTACTTGGTTCGATCAGAAGCTCGTTAGTTCTATTGATGACTGTTATTATGATCTTGGTGAATATTGGTGGTATGATGTCAATCTGGTCCATCTCGTTGAACGCTTTGAGTTTAGTCAATTTGGTTCTTTGTGTCGGGTTGGCAGTTGAGTTCTGTGTCCATATTACCAGAGCCTTCATTGTGTCGGACAGAGACTCGAGATTGAATAACGTTGACTTCAGGGCTTTCAACGCTATCACAGGTGTCGGAAGTGCTGTCTTTGGTGGGATCTGTACCACTAAGCTTATCGGTGTCATTGTGCTAGCCTTCACTAAGTCCAAGATCTTTGATATTTATTACTTCAGAATGTGGTTCTCACTAGTTGTCATCGCCACCTTGCACGCATTGGTGTTCCTGCCTGTTGCTTTAGCTGCCGTTGGTGGGAAACGCTATGTCTATTCTGAAAATAGCAGTGGGATAGCTGATGACCTTGCTAATAGACTCAGTGATATTTGAAAACCTTGAAACGCATGTACTATGTGAATACTACGAACTAAATGAGATCAATGTAGACTATGGTGGATAGCTGAAGACCTGTGGTTAAGCCCTATTTCTCGATTATAACGTGAAGTGACGAGTGAATGAGAATTGAGAGCTCCACAGTAGTAGTACCAGGACCAGAGAGTTTAACCAAAAGCAGTAAAAACTGTGTCAGGTCTCGATTCTTACCACTCAAATTTCAAATGTTTGGTTTTGACCTCTTCAATCAATCAATCATGGTGAAGAAAAATGAAAAACTGCAAAAGGATAAAGCCTAGGTTAGGAAGAAAACTCAGTCTGAGTCCGCCCAAACACCAGCAGACATGGCCTCAGCTCAGTACACTGCCCTTCTGAGGTCCATCACACAGTACTACACCAAATGCAAGCGAAACCAGTGGCTTCTGCTACGGGTTGATGCCAGTACACCAGTTTTGGCTGAGATGCACCCAGATATGATGATGATGAGACCAGCGAAGAAAACCAAGGTTCCGGTGCCTAAAGTCAATCATAACCAGCTGGTGCTCGATAATCTAGACAAGATAGGTAAAGACTCTGCGTTTCATAGAAAGACTATTCAAGAGGGCCTGAGATCGTTGGGATTTTCTTCATTAAAGAGATCAAAAGACATCAAAGACCAGGAACCATTCATGGAAGACGAATCACAGTTAAAGAACGCGCTTCAAAAGAAGACACCAAAGTCAGCTGACTCTCAAGTCTTGAAAGCACTAGATAAAGAACTAGCGAAGGACGTAATCACTGCTTTAGTCGCACTCACACCAAAGTCTAAAGATCCAAATGAACTATCGCCAATTGCCCTTTATGACAGTGAATACAAGGATGAAAATCACCTCCCGAATGACGTCTACTCTGAAGTCTTTTCAATCCCACAATTCGGTAATGACCCAGTTAAATTTGAGCAATATATTCGACTTTTGGCTCATTCAACTTTCCATTTTAAGAACTCTTCCAGCTTTAATGGGATCATCCCAAAGATCTTGAGAAACTTATTCCATCCATTAAATGCCAACACGATTAACCTAAGAAGCGCGAACTCATACAATCATGTTATTCATTTCTTCAGTTCTAAATGGGATATTGCCACATGTCGTGAATTCCTGGTCCAGATGAGACTGGAGAACGTCAAACCTACAACCACTACGTATAACATCATGCTGAAGAACCTGTTGACCTTGAAGAATATTAAACATACTGCTAATCCTTACAAAATTGCATTGAAGCATCTGGAACGTATGAAATATTATGGCTTGAAGGCAGACGTGGTCACTTGGAACTTGATTTTTAAGTTGCTAGAAGATCCTGAGAGTAAATCTCTACTACTTGAAAACAGATCACAATTGAACATACCCTTAGACCATCATTCAACAAAGGGAATTTTCCAGTTTTTAGCATTTGAATCTGGTGCCAGCGCCGTCGAAATTACAAACCTTTTGAAGGCATTTGAACTTCCTGTTGATAGCAATATCCTAAATATCTTAGCCAAGAAACTGATATCAGAGCAGCAAATTGATGCCGCTTACCAGATTATCATGGCGTCTCCTCATGATCACCCTCCAGTTGAACCAATGAACATTTTGCTGACCAAATTTTCCAAAATTGGGAGAGTTGATCTTGTGATATCCACGCTCAACACTTTTAAGAACAAATTTGATGTCGTTCCTAACGTGGCTAGTTACAATTTGGTGATGAAATCAATTGCTCAATCTGGCCATTGGAACCAAAAGTATGAAGTCTGGAGAATCTTGTATAGGCAAATGCTTGAAGATTTGGATGGTGTTATCACTGGTACTTATTGGATCACAAGGTTAAGATCAAGAATGAAATTCATATACAGTACCCCAGTGCAACTAACCCTACCACTGACTAACAAGGAACTAGAACTTAAACAGAAGATGACTCAATTACGGTTTGAGGACGAGAACCCACTCCCATTAACAATTACAGACGAAACTCCAGAGTCATATAAAGACCTTGCCGAATTATTTGGGTCAAGAAACTTAAAGTCTCGAAGAAAGGGATCCTCAGATGAAATGAAAAAAAAGAAGGAACAAGCCAAAGATTATAGAAAGCGTATCAAAAAACTAAGTATTCAGAAGGCAATGGCTCAAAGAGTTCCCTACGCTGATGATCAATTTTCAGCGTTGAAAGACGAACTTACTTCAAGAAATTTGGCTGAATAAACACTTGTACATAAACTTAATATAATGAGATATGACATGTTTCACAGTGCTCTGCTTGAATGCCTCAACAGCTAACTCCCAATAATCTAACCTTCAAAACGAACTAAACGACCATCCTGTTCCCCAAATCCCAGGTTTATACTCTTCACCTCACACGTTCCGATGGCACAAAATATACTGCCACATTATTGCCCATAGATCATACTGGTATTTTTTTATTTTAATTTAAACAAGGGAACCACACCTTAGCTCCATGAACGTACTGCTACATGTCTTTTTTTTTTTTTTCACAGATACAAAGTTATTTATTAATTCAATTTAAATATATCATAGCCATATACTATGCTAGTAGCACCAGATCCTATCCTTGTAGCACCAGATACTATGCTAGTACTGGGTTTTGCGTCTTCCGACTTCTTTTTTGTCATTTTTTTTGACTGTTCCATTTTCTGGAAATTGGCTCCTGCTGGGTTCGAACCGCCGCCGCTCGCTTTTCGATTTTTCGGCGACGTACTACCAACTGAGTAACGACCCAAGATCGCTCTTTGGCCCACGTGTGCCCCATATCAAGTTTTGGTGACCAGGAAAATCTATGTCCGAATCTCCAAAAAATCGGAGGGTTGGCCGAGTGGTCTAAGGCGGTAGACTTAAGATCTACTGGAC